>CAUEHI010000697.1:0-39584 GCA_958507055.1 Crioceris asparagi
CATCACCATCACCATCACCATCACCATCACCATCACCATCACCATCACCATCACCATCACCATCACCATCACCATCACCATCACCATCACCATCACCATCACCATCACCATCACCATCACCATCACCATCACCATCACCATCACCAAACCATCACCATCACCATCACCATCACCATCACCATCACCATCACCATCACCATCACCAACACCATCACCGTCACAATCACAATCACCATCACCATCAGCATCATCACCATCACCATCACCATCACCATCACCATCACCATCACCATCACCATCACCATCACCATCACCATCACCATCACCATCACCATCACCATCACCATCACCATCACCATCACCATCACCATCACCATCACCATCACCATCACCATCACCATCACCATCACCATCACCATCACCATCACCATCACCATCACCATCAGCATCACCATCACCATCACCATCACCAACACCATCACCATCACCATCACCATCACCATCACCATCACCATCACCATCACCATCACCATCACCATCACCATCACCATCACCATCACCATCACCATCACCATCACCATCACCATCACCATCACCATCACCATCACCTTCACCTTCACCATCACCATCACCATCACCATCACCATCACCATCACCATCACCATCACCATCACCATCACCATCACCATCACCATCACCATCACCATCACCATCACCATCACCATCACCATCACCATCACCATCACCATCACCATCACCATCACCATCACCATCACCATCACCATCACCATCACCATCACCATCACCATCACCATCACCATCACCATCACCATCACCATCACCATCACCATCACCATCACCATCACCATCACCATCACCATCACCATCACCATCACCATCACCATCACCATCACCATCACCATCACCATCACCATCACCATCACCATCACCATCACCATCACCATCACCATCACCATCACCATCACCATCACCATCACCATCACAATCACCATCAATGATGGTGATTGTGATGGTGATGGTGATGGTGATGGTGATGGTGATGGTGATGGTGATGGTGATGGTGATGGTGATGGTGATGGTGATGGTGATGGTGATGGTGATGGTGATGGTGATGGTGATGGTGATGGTGATGGTGATGGTGATGGTGATGGTGATGGTGATGGTGATGGTGATGGTGATGGTGATGGTGATGGTGATGGTGATGGTGATGGTGATGGTGATGGTGATGGTGATGGTGATGGTGATGGTGATGGTGATGGTGATGGTGATGGTGATGGTGATGGTGATGGTGATGGTGATGGTGATGGTGATGGTGATGGTGATGGTGATGGTGATGGTGATGGTGATGGTGATGGTGATGGTGATGGTGATGGTGATGGTGATGGTGATGGTGATGGTGATGGTGATGGTGATGGTGATGGTGATGGTGATGGTGATGGTGATGGTGATGGTGATGGTGATGGTGATGGTGATGGTGATGGTGATGGTGATGGTGATGGTGATGGTGATGGTGATGGTGATGGTGATGGTGATGGTGATGGTGATGGTGATGGTGATGGTGATGGTGATGGTGATGGTGATGGTGATGGTGATGGTGATGGTGATGGTGATGGTGATGGTGATGGTGATGGTGATGGTGATGGTGATGGTGATGGTGATGGTGATGGTGATGGTGATGGTGATGGTGATGGTGATGGTGATTGTGATGGTGATGGTGATGGTGATGGTGATGGTGATGGTGATGGTGATGGTGATGGTGATGGTGATGGTGATGGTGATGGTGATGGTGATGGTGATGGTGATGGTGATGGTGATGGTGATGGTGATGGTGATGGTGATGGTGATGGTGATGGTGATGGTGATGGTGATGGTGATGGTGATGGTGATGGTGATGGTGATGGTGATGGTGATGGTGATGGTGATGGTGATGGTGATGGTGATGGTGATGGTAATGGTGATGGTGATGGTGATGGTGATTGTGATGGTGATGGTGATGGTGATGGTGATGGTGATGGTGCTGGTGATGGTGATGGTGATGGTGATGGTGATGGTGACGGTGATGGTGATGGTGATGGTGATGGTGACGGTGATGGTGATGGTGATGGTGATGGTGATGGTGATGGTGATGGTGATGTTGATGGTGATGGTGATGGTGATGGTGATGGTGATGGTGATGGTGATGGTGATGGTGATGGTGATGGTGATGGTGATGGTGATGGTGATGGTGATGGTGATGGTGATGGTGATGGTGATGGTGATGGTAATTGTGACGGTGATGGTGATGGTGATGGTGATGGTGATGGTGATGGTGATGGTGATGGTGATGGTGATGGTGATGGTGATGGTGATGGTGATGGTGATGGTGATGGTGATGTTGATGGTGATGGTGATGGTGATGGTGATGGTGATGGTGATGGTGATGGCGATGGTGATGGTGTTGGTGTTGGTGATTGTGATGTGATGGTGATGGTGATGGTGATGGTGATGGTGATGGTGATGGTGATGGTGATGGTGATGGTGATGGTGATGGTGATGTCGATGGTGATGGTGATGGTGATGGTGATGGTGTTGGTGATGGTGATGGTGATGGTGATGGTGATGTTGATGGTGATGGTGATGGTGATGGTGATGGTGATGGTGATGGTGATGGTGATGGTGATGGTGATGGTGATGGTGATGGTGATGGTGATGGTGATGGTGATGGTGATGTTGATGGTGATGGTGATGGTGATGGTGATGGTGATGGTGATGGTGATGGTGATGGTGATGGTGATGGTGATGGTGATGGTGTTGGTGATTGTGATGGTGATGGTGATGGTGATGGTGATGGTGATGGTGATGGTGATGGTGATGGTGATGGTGATGGTGATGGTGATGGTGATGGTGATGGTGATGGTGTTGGTGATGGTGATGGTGATGGTGATGGTGATGGTGATGTTGATGGTGATGGTGATGGTGATGGTGATGGTGATGGTGATGGTGATGGTGATGGTGATGGTGATGGTGATGGTGATGGTGATGGTGATGGTGATGGTGATGGTGATGGTGATGGTGATGGTGATGGTGATGGTGATGGTGATGGTGATGGTGATGGTGATGGTGATGGTGATGGTGATGGTGATGGTGATGGTGATGGTGATGGTGATGGTGATGGTGATGGTGATGGTGATGGTGATGGTGATGGTGATGGTGATGGTGATGGTGATGGTGATGGTAATGGTGATGGTGATGGTGATGGTGATGGTGATGGTGATGGTGATGGTGATGGTGATGGTGATGGTGATGGTGATGGTGATGGTGATGGTGATGGTGATGGTGATGGTGATGGTGATGGTGATGGTGATGGTGATGGTGATGGTGATGGTGATGGTGATGGTGATGGTGATGGTGATGGTAATGGTGATGGTGATGGTGATGGTGATGGTGATGGTGATGGTGATGGTGATGGTGATGGTGATGGTGATGGTGATGGTGATGGTGATGGTGATGGTGATGGGGCAACGGCCATACCACGTTGAATACACCAGTTCTCGTCCGATCACTGAAGTTAAGCAGCGTCGGGCGTGGTTAGTACTTGGATGGGTGACCGATTGGGAACACCACGTGCTGTTGCCTTTTTGTTTTTCTGATAAGGGGGACAGCCCCCTAACAGGATGGAAGAACACAAAATAATAAAAATAAAATACTATCATGCTTTAACATTGTATTACTAGGTTCATTCCAAATATATTTGAATTGAATTGATGGTGATGGTGATGGTGATGGTGATGGTGATGGTGATGGTGATGGTGATGGTGATGGTGATGGTGATGGTGATGGTGATGGTGATGGTGATGGTGATGGTGATGGTGATGGTGATGGTGATGGTGATGGTGATGGTGATGGTGATGGTGATGGTGATGGTGATGGTGATGGTGATGGTGATGGTGATGGTGATGGTGATGGTGATGGTGATGGTGATGGTGATGGTGATGGTGATGGTGATGGTGATGGTGATGGTGATGGTGATGGTGATGGTGATGGTGATGGTGATGGTGATGGTGATGGTGATGGTGATGGTGATGGTGATGGTGATGGTGATGGTGATGGTGATGGTGATGGTGATGGTGATGGTGTTGGTGATGGTGATGGTGATGGTGATGGTGATGGTGATGGTGATGGTGATGGTGATGGTGATGGTGATGGTGATGGTGATGGTGATGGTGATGGTGATGGTGATGGTGATGTGATGGTGATGGTGATGGTGATGGTGATGGTGATGGTGATGGTGATGGTGATGGTGATGGTGATGGTGATGGTGATGGTGATGGTGATGGTGATGGTGATGGTAATGGTGATGGTGATGGTGATGGTGATGGTGATGGTGATGGTGATGGTGATGGTGATGGTGATGGTGATGGTGATGGTGATGGTGATGGTGATGGTGATGGTGATGGTGATGGTGATGGTGATGGTGATGGTGATGGTGATGGTGATGGTGATGGTGATGGTGATGGTGATGGTGATGGTGATGGTGATGGTGATGGTGATGGTGATGGTGATGGTGATGGTGATGGTGATGGTGATGGTGATGGTGATGGTGATGGTGATGGTGATGGTGATGGTGATGGTGATGGTGATGGTGATGGTGATGGTGATGGTGATGGTGATGGTGATGGTGATGGTGATGGTGATGGTGATGGTGATGGTGATGGTGATGGTGATGGTGATGGTGATGGTGATGTGATGGTGATGGTGATGGTGATGGTGATGTGATGGTGATGGTGATGGTGATGGTGATGGTGATGGTGATGGTGATGGTGCTGGTGATGGTGATGGTGATGGTGATGGTGATGGTGATGGTGATGGTGACGGTGATGGTGATGGTGATGGTGATGGTGACGGTGATGGTGATGGTGATGGTGATGGTGATGGTGATGTTGATGGTGATGGTGATGGTGATGGTGATGGTGATGGTGATGGTGATGGTGATGGTGATGGTGATGTTGATGGTGATGGTGATGGTGATGGTGATGGTGATGGCGATGGTGATGGTGATGGTGATGGTGATGGTGATGGTGATGGTGATGGTGATGGTGATGGTGATGGTGTTGGTGTTGGTGATTGTGATGGTGATGGTGATGGTGATGGTGATGGTGATGGTGATGGTGATGGTGATGGTGATGGTGATGGTGATGGTGATGGTGATGGTGATGGTGATGTTGATGGTGATGGTGATGGTGATGGTGATGGTGATGGTGATGGTGATGGTGATGGTGATGGTGATGTTGATGGTGATGGTGATGGTGATGGTGATGGTGATGGCGATGGTGATGGTGATGGTGATGGTGATGGTGATGGTGATGGTGATGGTGATGGTGATGGTGATGGTGTTGGTGTTGGTGATTGTGATGGTGATGTTGATGGTGATGGTGATGGTGATGGTGATGGTGATGGTGATGGTGATGGTGATGGTGATGGTGATGGTGTTGGTGTTGGTGATTGTGATGGTGATGGTGATGGTGATGGTGATGGTGATGGTGATGGTGATGGTGATGGTGATGGTGATGGTGATGGTGATGGTGATGGTGATGGTGATGGTGATGGTGATGGTGATGGTGATGGTGATGGTGTTGGTGATGGTGATGGTGATGGTGATGGTGATGGTGATGTTGATGGTGATGGTGATGGTGATGGTGAAGGTGATGGTGATGGTGATGGTGATGGTGATGGTGATGGTGATGGTGATGGTGATGGTGATGGTGATGGTGATGGTGATGGTGATGGTGATGGTGATGGTGATGGTGATGGTGATGGTGATGGTGATGGTGATGGTGATGGTGATGGTGATGGTGATGGTGATGGTGATGGTGATGGTGATGGTGATGGTAATGGTGATGGTGATGGTGATGGTGATGGTGATGGTGATGGTGATGGTGATGGTGATGGTGATGGTGATGGTGATGGTGATGGTGATGGTGATGGTGATGGTGATGGTGATGGTGATGGTGATGGTGATGGTGATGGTGATGGTAATGGTGATGTGATGGTGATGGTGATGGTGATGGTGATGGTGATGGTGATGGTGATGGTGATGGTGATGGGTTTTTTTCAATTTCTGCACTTTTATGTGTGGATTAGACATATTATAGCTTATTTAGTCATAAAATGATGAAAACAGATATTTTAGACCAAGTTCAGAGCTAAAAATTGGTGATGGTGATGGTGATGGTGATGGAGATGGTGAAGGTGATGGTGATGGTGATGGTGATGGTGATGGTGATGGTGATGGTGATGGTGATGGTGATGGTGATGGTGATGGTGATGGTAATTGTGACGGTGATGGTGATGGTGATGGTGATGGTGATGGTGATGGTGATGATGAAGATTATTTCTAATTTTTAGCTCCTAACTTGGTCTAAAATATCTGTTTTCAACATTTTATGACTAAATAAGCTATAATATGTCTAATCCACACATATAAGTGCAGAAATTGAAAAGAAACATGAAATCGGAAAACAAGATTATTTATAATTTTTAGCTCTTAACTTGGTCTAAAATATCTGTTTTCAACATTTTATGACTAAATAAGCTATAATATGTCTAATCCACACATAAAAGTGCAGAATTGAAAAACAACTTGAAATCGGAAAACAAGATTATTTCTAATTTTTAGCTCTTAACTTGGTCTAAAATATCTGTTTTCAACATTTTATGAATAAATAAGCTATAATATGTCTAATCCACACATAAAAGTGCAGAAATTGAAAAAAAACTTTAAATCGGAAAACAAGATTATTTCTAATTTTTAGCTCTTAACTTGGTCTAAAATATCTGTTTTCAACATATTATGACTAAATAAGCTATAATATGTCTAATCCACACATAAAAGTGCAGAAATTGAAAAGAAACTTGAAATCGGAAAACAAGATTATTTCTAATTTTTAGCTCTTAACTTGGTCTAAAATATCTGTTTTCAACATTTTATGACTAAATAAGCTATAATATGTCTAATCCACACATAAAAGTGCAGAAATTGAAAAAAAAACATTAAATCGGAAAACAAGATTATTTCTAATTTTTAGCTCTTAACTTGGTCTAAAATATCTGTTTTCAACATTTTATGACTAAATAAGCTATAATATGTCTAATCGACACATAAAAGTGCAGAAATTGAAAAAAAACTTTAAATCGGAAAACAAGATTATTTCTAATTTTTAGCTCTTAACTTGGTCTAAAATATCTGTTTTCAACATTTTATGACTAAATAAGCTATAATATGTCTAATCCACACATAAAAGTGCAGAAATTGAAAAAAAACTTTAAATCGGAAAACAAGATTATTTCTAATTTTTAGCTCCTAACTTGGTCTAAAATATCTGTTTTCAACATTTTATGACTAAATAAGCTATAATATGTCTAATCCACACATATAAGTGCAGAAATTGAAAAGAAACATGAAATCGGAAAACAAGATTATTTCTAATTTTTAGCTCTTAACTTGGTCTAAAATATCTGTTTTCAACATTTTATGACTAAATAAGCTATAATATGTCTAATCCACACATAAAAGTGCAGAAATTGAAAAAAAACTTTAAATCGGAAAACAAGATTATTTCTAATTTTTAGCTCTTAACTTGGTCTAAAATATCTGTTTCAACATTTTATGAATAAATAAGCTATAATATGTCTAATCCACACATAAAAGTGCAGAAATTGAAAAAAAACTTTAAATCGGAAAACAAGATTATTTCTAATTTTTAGCTCTTAACTTGGTCTAAAATATCTGTTTTCAACATATTATGACTAAATAAGCTATAATATGTCTAATCCACACATAAAAGTGCAGAAATTGAAAAGAAACTTGAAATCGGAAAACAAGATTATTTCTAATTTTAGCTCTTAACTTGGTCTAAAATATCTGTTTTCAACATTTTATGACTAAATAAGCTATAATATGTCTAATCCACACATAAAAGTGCAGAAATTGAAAAAAAAACATTAAATCGGAAAACAAGATTATTTCTAATTTTTAGCTCTTAACTTGGTCTAAAATATCTGTTTTCAACATTTTATGCCTAAATAAGCTATAATATGTCTAATCGACACATAAAAGTGCAGAAATTGAAAAAAAACTTTAAATCGGAAAACAAGATTATTTCTAATTTTTAGCTCTTAACTTGGTCTAAAATATCTGTTTTCAACATTTTATGACTAAATAAGCTATAATATGTCTAATCCACACATAAAAGTGCAGAAATTGAAAAAAAACTTTAAATCGGAAAACAAGATTATTTCTAATTTTTAGCTCCTAACTTGGTCTAAAATATCTGTTTTCAACATTTTATGACTAAATAAGCTATAATATGTCTAATCCACACATATAAGTGCAGAAATTGAAAAGAAACATGAAATCGGAAAACAAGATTATTTCTAATTTTTAGCTCTTAACTTGGTCTAAAATATCTGTTTTCAATATTTTATGACTAAATAAAGCTATAATATGTCTAATCCACACATAAAAGTGCAGAAATTGAAAAAAAACTTTAAATCGGAAAACAAGATTATTTCTAATTTTTAGCTCTTAACTTGGTCTAAAATATCTGTTTTCAACATTTTATGACTAAATAAGCTATAATATGTCTAATCCACACATAAAAGTGCAGAAATTGAAAAAAACCTTAAATCGGAAAACAAGATTATTTCTAATTTTTAGCTCTTAACTTGGTCTAAAATATCTGTTTTCAACATTTTATGACTAAATAAGCTATAATATGTCTAATCCACACATAAAAGTGCAGAAATTGAAAAAAAACTTTAAATCGGAAAACAAGATTATTTCTAATTCTTAGCTCTTAACTTGGTCTAAAATATCTGTTTTCAACATTTTATGACTATATATGCTATAATATGTCTAATCCACACATAAAAGTGCAGAAATTGAAAAAAAACTTTAAATCGAAAAACAAGATTATTTCTAATTTTTAGCTCTTAAATTGGTCGAAAATATCTGTTTTCAACATTTTATGACTAAATAAGCTATAATATGTCTAATCCACACATAAAAGTGCAGAAATTGAAAAACAACTTGAAATCGGAAAACAAGATTATTTCTAATTTTTAGCTCTTAACTTGGTCTAAAATATCTGTTTTCAACATTTTATGTCTAAATAAGCTATAATATGTCTAATCCACAAATAAAAGTGCAGAAATTGAAAAGAAACTTGAAATCGGAAAACAAGATTATTTCTAATTTTTAGCTCTTAACTTGGTCTAAAATATCAGTTTTCAACATTTTATGACTAAATAAGCTATAATATGTCTAATCCACACATAAAAGTGCAGAAATTGAAAAAAAACATTAAATCGGAAAACATGATTATTTCTAATTTTTAGCTCTTAACTTGGTCTAAAATATCTGTTTTCAACATTTTATGACTAAATAAGCTATAATATGTCTAATCCACACATAAAAGTGCAGACATTGAAAAAAAACTTTAAATCGGAAAACAAGATTATTTCTAATTTTTAGCTCTTAACTTGGTCTAAAATATCTGTTTTCAACATTTTATGACTAAATAAGCTATAATATGTCTAATCCACACATAAAAGTGCAGAAATTGAAAAAAAACTTTAAATCGGAAAACAAGATTATTTCTAATTTTTAGCTCCTAACTTGGTCTAAGATATCTGTTTTCAACATTTTATGACTAAATAAGCTATAATATGTCTAATCCACACATAAAAGTTCAGAAATTGAAAAGAAACATGAAATCGGAAAACAAGATTATTTCTAATTCTTAGCTCTTAACTTGGTCTAAAATATCTGTTTTCAACATTTTATGACTAAATATGCTATAATATGTCTAATCCACACATAAAAGTGCAGAAATTGAAAAAAAACTTTAAATCGAAAAACAAGATTATTTCTAATTTTTAGCTCTTAAATTGGTCTAAAATATCTGTTTTCAACATTTTATGACTAAATAAGCTATAATATGTCTAATCGACACATAAAAGTGCAGAAATTGAAAAACAACTTGAAATCGGAAAACAAGATTATTTCTAATTTTTAGCTCTTAACTTGGTCTAAAATATCTGTTTTCAACATTTTATGTCTAAATAAGCTATAATATGTCTAATCCACAAATAAAAGTGCAGAAATTGAAAAGAAACTTGAAATCGGAAATAAGATTATTTCTAATTTTTAGCTCTTAACTTGGTCTAAAATATCTGTTTTCAACATTTTATGACTAAATAAGCTATAATATGTCTAATCCACACATAAAAGTGCAGAAATTGAAAAGAAACTTGAAATCGGAAAACAAGATTATTTCTAATTTTTAGCTCTTAACTTGGTCTAAAATATCTGTTTTCAACATTTTATGACTAAATAAGTTATAATATGCCTAATCCACACATAAAAGTACAGAAATTGAAAAAAAAAACATTAAATCGGAAAACAAGATTATTTCTAATTTCTAGCTCTCAACTTGGTCTAAAATATCTTTTTTCAACATTTTATGACTAAATAAGCTATAATATGTCTAATCCACACATAAAAGTGCAGAAATTGAAAAAAAAAACATTAAATCGGAAAACAAGATTATTTCTAATTTTTAGCTCTTAACTTGGTCTAAAATATCTGTTTTCAACATTTTATGACTAAATAAGCTATAATATGTCTAATCCACACATAAAAGTGCAGAAATTGAAAAAAAACTTTAAATCGGAAAACAAGATTATTTCTAATTTTTAGCTCTTAACTTGGTCCAAAATATCTGTTTTCAACATTTTATGACTAAATAAGCTATAATATGTCTAATCCACACATAAAAGTGCAGAAATTGAAAAAAAACTTTATATCGGAAAACAAGATTATTTCTAATTTTTAGCTCCTAACTTGATCTAAAATATCTGTTTTCAACATTTTATGACTAAATAAGCTATAATATGTCTAATCCACACATAAAAGTGCAGAAATTGAAAAGAAACATGAAATCGGAAAACAAGATTATTTCTAATTTTTAGCTCTTAACTTGGTCTAAAATATCTGTTTTCAACATTTTATGACTAAATAAGCTATAATATGTCTAATCCACACATAAAAGTGCAGAAATTGAAAAAAAACTTTAAATCGGAAAACAAGAATATTTCTAATTTTTAGCTCTTAACTTGGTCTAAAATATCTGTTTTCAACATTTTATGACTAAATAAGCTATAATATGTCTAATCCACACATAAAAGTGCAGAAATTGAAAAAAAAACCTTAAATCGGAAAACAAGATTATTTCTAATTTTTAGCTCTTAACTTGGTCTAAAATATCTGTTTTCAACATTTTATGACTAAATAAGCTATAATATGTCTAATCCACACATAAAAGTGCAGAAATTGAAAAAAAACTTTGAATCGGAAAACAAGATTATTTCTAATTCTTAGCTCTTAACTTGGTCTAAAATATCTGTTTTCAACATTTTATGACTAAATAAGCTATAATATGTCTAATCCACACATAAAAGTGCAGAAATTGAAAAAAAACTTTAAATCGAAAAACAAGATTATTTCTAATTTTTAGCTCTTAAATTGGTCTAAAATATCTGTTTTCAACATTTTATGACTAAATAAGCTATAATATGTCTAATCCACACATAAAAGTGCAGAAATTGAAAAACAACTTGAAATCGGAAAACAAGATTATTTCTAATTTTTAGCTCTTAACTTGGTCTAAAATATCTGTTTTCAACATTTTATGAATAAATAAGCTATAATATGTCTAATCCACACATAAAAGTGCAGAAATTGAAAAAAAACTTTAAATCGGAAAACAAGATTATTTCTAATTTTTAGCTCTTAACTTGGTCTAAAATATCTGTTTTCAACATATTATGACTAAATAAGCTATAATATGTCTAATCCACACATAAAAGTGCAGAAATTGAAAAGAAACTTGAAATCGGAAAACAAGATTATTTCTAATTTTTAGCTCTTAACTTGGTCTAAAATATCTGTTTTCAACATTTTATGACTAAATAAGCTATAATATGTCTAATCCACACATAAAAGTGCAGAAATTGAAAAAAAAAACATTAAATCGGAAAACAAGATTATTTCTAATTTTTAGCTCTTAACTTGGTCTAAAATATCTGTTTTCAACATTTTATGACTAAATAAGCTATAATATGTCTAATCGACACATAAAAGTGCAGAAATTGAAAAAAAACTTTAAATCGGAAAACAAGATTATTTCTAATTTTTAGCTCTTAACTTGGTCTAAAATATCTGTTTTCAACATTTTACTAAATAAGCTATAATATGTCTAATCCACACATAAAAGTGCAGAAATTGAAAAAAAACTTTAAATCGGAAAACAAGATTATTTCTAATTTTTAGCTCTTTACTTGGTCTAAAATATCTGTTTTCAACATTTTATGACTAAATAAGCTAAAATATGTCTAATCCACACATAAAAGTGAATAAATTGAACAAAAACTTGAAATCTGAAAACAAGATTATTTCTAATTTTTAGCTCTTAACTTGGTCTAAAATATCTGTTTTCAACATTTTATGACTAAATAAGCTATAATATGTCTAATCCACACATAAAAGTGCAGAAATTGAAAAAAAACCTTAAATCGGAAAACAAGATTATTTCTAATTTTTAGCTCTTAACTTGGTCTAAAATATCTGTTTTCAACATTTTATGACTAAATAAGCTATAATATGTCTAATCCACACATAAAAGTGCAGAAATTGAAAAAAAACTTTAAATCGGAAAACAAGATTATTTCTAATTCTTAGCTCTTAACTTAGTCTAAAATATCTGTTTTCAACATTTTATGACTAAATATGCTATAATATGTCTAATCCACACATAAAAGTGCAGAAATTGAAAAAAAACTTTAAATCGAAAAACAAGATTATTTCTAATTTTTAGCTCTTAAATTGGTCTAAAATATCTGTTTTCAACATTTTATGACTAAATAAGCTATAATATGTCTAATCCACACATAAAAGTGCAGAAATTTAAAAACAACTTGAAATCGGAAAACAAGATTATTTCTAATTTTTAGCTCTTAACTTGGTCTAAAATATCTGTTTTCAACATTTTATGTCTAAATAAGCTATAATATGTCTAATCCACAAATAAAAGTGCAGAAATTGAAAAGAAACTTGAAATCAGAAAACAAGATTATTTCTAATTTTTAGCTCTTAACTTGGTCTAAAATATCTGTTTTCAACATTTTATGACTAAATAAGCTATAATATGTCTAATCCACACATAAAAGTGCAGAAATTGAAAAAAAACATTAAATCGGAAAACATGATTATTTCCAATTTTTAGCTCTTAACTTGGTCTAAAATATCTGTTTTCAACATTTTATGACTAAATAAGCTATAATATGTCTAATCCACACATAAAAGTGCAGAAATTGAAAAAAAACTTTAAATCGGAAAACAAGATTATTTCTAATTTTTAGCTCCTAACTTGGTCTAAAATATCTGTTTTCAACATTTTATGACTAAATAAGCTATAATATGTCTAATCCACACATAAAAGTTCAGAAATTGAAAAGAAACATGAAATCGGAAAACAAGATTATTTCTAATTTTTAGCTCTTAACTTGGTCTAAAATATCTGTTTTCAACATTTTATGACTAAATAAGCTATAATATGTCTAATCCACACATAAAAGTGCAGAAATTGAAAAGAAACATGAAATCGGAAAACAAGATTATTTCTAATTTTTAGCTCTTAACTTGGTCTAAAATATCTGTTTTCAACATTTTATGACTAAATAAGCTATAATATGTCTAATCCACACATAAAAGTGCAGAAATTGAAAAAAAAACTTTAAATCGGAAAACAAGATTATTTCTAATTTTTAGCTCTTAACTTGGTCTAAAATATCTGTTTTCAACATTTTATGAATAAATAAGCTATAATATGTCTAATCCACACATAAAAGTGCAGAAATTGAAAAAAAACTTTAAATCGGAAAACAAGATTATTTCTAATTTTTAGCTCTTAACTTGGTCTAAAATATCTGTTTTCAACATATTATGACTAAATAAGCTATAATATGTCTAATCCACACATAAAAGTGCAGAAATTGAAAAGAAACTTGAAATCGGAAAACAAGATTACTTCTATTTTTTAGCTCTTAACTTGGTCTAAAATATCTGTTTTCAACATTTTATGACTGAATAAGCTATAATATGTCTAATCCACACATAAAAGTGCAGAAATTGAAAAAAAAACATTAAATCGGAAAACAAGATTATTTCTAATTTTTAGCTCTTAACTTGGTCTAAAATATCTGTTTTCAACATTTTATGCCTAAATAAGCTATAATATGTCTAATCGACACATAAAAGTGCAGAAATTGAAAAAAAACTTTAAATCGGAAAACAAGATTATTTCTAATTTTTAGCTCTTAACTTGGTCTAAAATATCTGTTTTCAACATTTTATGACTAAATAAGCTATAATATGTCTAATCCACACATAAAAGTGCAGAAATTGAAAAAAAACTTTAAATCGGAAAACAAGATTATTTCTAATTTTTAGCTCCTAACTTGGTCTAAAATATCTGTTTTCAACATTTTATGACTAAATAAGCTATAATATGTCTAATCCACACATATAAGTGCAGAAATTGAAAAGAAACATGAAATCGGAAAACAAGATTATTTCTAATTTTTAGCTCTTAACTTGGTCTAAAATATCTGTTTTCAACATTTTATGACTAAATAAGCTATAATATGTCTAATCCACACATAAAAGTGCAGAAATTGAAAAAAAACTTTAAATCGGAAAACAAGATTATTTCTAATTTTTAGCTCTTAACTTGGTCTAAAATATCTGTTTTCAACATTTTATGACTAAATAAGCTATAATATGTCTAATCCACACATAAAAGTGCAGAAATTGAAAAAAAACCTTAAATCGGAAAACAAGATTATTTCTAATTTTTAGCTCTTAACTTGGTCTAAAATATCTGTTTTCAACATTTTATGACTAAATAAGCTATAATATGTCTAATCCACACATAAAAGTGCAGAAATTGAAAAAAAACTTTAAATCGGAAAGCAAGATTATTTCTAATTCTTAGCTCTTAACTTGGTCTAAAATATCTGTTTTCAACATTTTATGACTATATATGCTATAATATGTCTAATCCACACATAAAAGTGCAGAAATTGAAAAAAAACTTTAAATCGAAAAACAAGATTATTTCTAATTTTTAGCTCTTAAATTGGTCTAAAATATCTGTTTTCAACATTTTATGACTAAATAAGCTATAATATGTCTAATCCACACATAAAAGTGCAGAAATTGAAAAACAACTTGAAATCGGAAAACAAGATTATTTCTAATTTTTAGCTCTTAACTTGGTCTAAAATATCTGTTTTCAACATTTTATGTCTAAATAAGCTATAATATGTTGTTACGGTCCAAAATATTTCTTTGGAAACCTACCTCCGGCCTAGCTCAGTGGAGGCCTGTCCTGAATTCTGGGTGGTTACCGATGGCAGTGAACTTAGTTAAGTCGGTCTCTCAGACCGTAAGGGCGCCACCAGTTTTTTCCTTTGTTTTAAACAAAATAAAACAAAAAAAAACTGGAAAAGATATTTACTATGTTCTAAGTACAAGAAAAAAAAACAACGCAAAAAAAAAAAAACAGAAATTATATAAATCTAAACAAACTATCTGTCAGAATTATCAGTTGTGTCTGGTGTGTTTATTAAAAATGAAATTAAATAAATCGAGTTGATAAAAGTAACAGTAATGACATCTGTAAATCATAAACCCAATAAAACAGCTGCTTTCTTGGTTGTCGAAATAATTGGAATAAAATATAACTTAATATAAATATATATAAACATCGATCATATAAAGAAAGGCTGTGATGACCTAAAGGGTACGTACGAATTTTGGTAAAATATTTGTTATCTTTGCCGCTCTATCCCACTAGATAAAATAAATATGCACAATGACTGTTACAAATTCAATATTACCACTTGAAGAGTGAATGATAGCAAAACAAAATATACATATATCAACAGGTGTCGACTTATCGTGTGGAATCTCCAGGCCATTTGCCGTCCACTCGAAGATGGTGTCGAGCTAGTTGTTCCGGCGTCGATGTATACGCTCTCGGATATCGATCAAGGGCATCTAGAACCTCTGCGAGAAGATAATGCGATCACCATTCAGGGGGGAACAGGTACCTCCGGGTTCCTTATCAGCAGACTGTTAAGGAAATAATTTTAGGAGATCGCAATCGGGCGTTGATGAAATTGATCCCACGAAAGTAGCCTGTAAATTCAGATTTGTCTAAGCTCGAGGTATTCAAATCACGACTGACTAAGAGAGCACGTGCACGAGGTGCACTTGGTGGGAATTAGAGTGGTGCATGCACTATGACTATGAGAATAACACTCACATTCCGATTATCAGAAAAATTGTTAACAGTACCTGAGATGTTGTGCGGCTACTTAGATGAGGGTGGAGATAGCTTTCTAAGAATCCGACTCGATGTCGAGCGCTCCAGGTGCGCAAATTCCTAGGGTCTGAATCCGTCACTGACGATATGAATTAGCAAAAGCTTCGAAGTATACGAACAACAAACTCACGACAAGCTAATTCTTTAGATAAACCACTAGAAATTAAGAAAACTACGTCTCCACGTCTTTCACTTTTCAACAGCAGAAGCTCTAATGGCCACCGGAATTTCGTAGGCGGAGAATTTCCCACTCTGAATTTTGACTCTCCTTGGTATCAGATTTTGCTACTCTGAGGCGCGAATTTCAAATTTCGCGGGGAAGAAATGTACAACTAAGAGGATAGTAATTTTCCAATGACAATGTTTGTTGTAAAATTAAAACAAGGAGTTGAAACAATAACTGTTGACGAAAACCCAAAAAAAAAAAATCCAAACCGTAACACTCTCCTCTTACCTCCTATCGGAAATTTCCGAGAAATTTCACTTCTCGCCAACAAGAGAACTTGGCGATTGATCGAAAATAAACCAATGAGAAGGAATGATCCATAAACTAATTGAATCGACAGCTTAAGCTAATCGGAGTTATCGATATAGGCTTTCAGGTCTTTTACGTGCCAATGTCGTCGGCCGCAGTTGTCATCACCCTCGAGCACATAAGTACCGTATCCGATTCTTTGACGTACCCGGAAAGGTCCGACATATCGTGGTGCTAGGGATGCCGAGTAGTTGTTTGTGGCGTCCGACAATCGATAGTTCTTACGCCACACCAAGTCACCAGAGGCAAATTGAACATCCCGACGTCGAAGATTATACCGTTGGGCGCTTTGCTGCTGAGCCTTCTGCAGACGCTTATGAACAAGTTGGTAATGCCCCTCCAACTGATCTGCTGGTAACTCCAACCGTTCACCAAACTCTACATCGTCAGTTGATTCCAGTGCACCGAACAGACGACCCGATCGTATGAATTCACGTCCAAAATTTAATTTGTACGGTGTGAACCCGGTGGTTTCATGCCTTGATGTTCGGACTGCGCAGGCTAATTTCTTAATCTCTACGTCCCACGTTCGATGGTCCGCATCCTTAATAAATGAAACTAACATAGACTTCAGTGTTTTATTTACCCTTTCCGTAGGATTCGCCTGCGGATGATAAACGGGATTGTACCTTATTTTCGAACCGTAGCGTTGCGCTAGGTTTTTAAACTCGCGACTGATATACTGGACACCATTATCGGCAAGAATAAGCTGAGGTGCACCGAATAGGAGAAAAATCTCTTCCTCTATTAACTTAGTCACAACTTTAGACGACGCCGCACGAAGCGGGAAAAAACGAACGAATTTGGAAAATGTATCCACCACAACTAAAATGTAGTTGTGACCTTGTTTCGAGCGGGGAAGAGGGCCTATCAAATCGGTCGATATGATTTTCCAGGGTCGGTCTGCAACAGGATTCGGTGTCATAAGACCTTTCGGAGCAAGTTGTTCAGGTTTCGACGACTGACAAGTACGACAACCACGTACATACCGAGCAATATCGGCGCGCATCTGGGGCCAATAGTACAGAGACTTTACTCGATGATATGTTTTATACATTCCAAGGTGCCCACACTCAGGCATATCATGATTATCCTTAATGACTTGAAGGCGGGATTCTTTGGGAATTACCCGTTTCCACAGCAAGAGTGGATCGTTCTCATCACCGTCACGCAGGTTCGGATATTTGAACAATTGAGAGCCCGTAAGACGCCATTTGTCTAACTTTAAGGGATTCGCTCGAACCGCGTCCATCATCCTGATATACCACGGATCGCGGATAGGTTCTGCCACGGTAAACAATCCTGCATCGATCGCATCGATTTTCGGTGGTGAATCCTCCGAAGCAGATACCGATCGGCTGAGAGTGTCAGGAACGACATTGAGGCGACCTTTTCGATGCACGATCTCGAAATCGAAGGCCTGTAGACGAAGAGCCCATCGACACAACTTCCCAACCGGATTCTGTAGACTCTGAAGCCACAGAAGCGAGTGATGGTCTGTTATTACCGTGAAGTGATAACCTTCCACGTATCCCCGGAATTTTTCGATCGCCCAGATGACCGCTAGGCATTCTCGCTGAGTAGTACTATAGTTCCTTTCAGCGCCGGATAATGAACGACTGGCGTAGCTGATGACATGCTCGCCATCAGGATAAGTCTGCGTAAGCACCGCTCCTATGCCGTAACCGCTCGCGTCCGTCTGGATGGTAAAAGGTCTTTCGAAATCTGGACAGTATAATACCGGTGCCGTTATCAAAAGTTCCTTGACCTTCCGAAATGCTTCTGCACACTCGCAAGTCCAGACAAACTTATGATTTTTACGAAGAAGACTGGTCAGAGGTGCAACGAGGCTCGCGAAGTTTGGCAGAAATCGTCTGTACCATGACGCCATGCCCAAAAATTGACGAACACCCCTCACCGTCTTCGGCGCTGGAATATCAAGAATGGCCGAAACCTTTTCAGGATCTACATGCAGTCCTTGGGAGTCGACTACATACCCTAAGTATTTTAAACTGGGCCGACAGAACTGACATTTTTCCCGATTTAAAGTTAAATTAGCCGAAGACAAGCGTTCGAAGACCTTAGATAGGGTGTCCATATGCTCCTCAAAAGTAGACGTAACGATAACGAGGTCGTCGAGGTATTGAAACACATAGGGCTCAAGGTCGTGACCAATTACCTGGTCCACAAGTCGTTGGAAAATGGCTGGGGCGTTGGTCAAACCAAAAGGAAGTCGACAAAATTGGAATAAGCCCCGTCCACTCACGGCAAACGCGGTATACTGGCGACTATTCGGCGCAATAGGAACCTGCCAATACGCCGACTTAATATCCAGGGTGGTCAGGTATTTTGCGTTACTCAGCTGATCTAAGATGCTGCTTATACGTGGCAGAGGGTATGCATCCCTCTTAGTGACCCTGTTTAGTTTCCGGAAGTCAACGCAAAAGCGATAAGTCCCGTCTTTTTTCCGGATCATCACTACTGGCGACGACCACGCACTGGTCGATGGCTCAACTACGCCGTACTTCAACATACGATCTAGCTCTGCGTTGATTGCGGCCTGAATCAGCGGTGACACGGGATAATTGCGCTGTTTGATCGGTGTATGGTCGACTAACTCAATTTGGTGTTCGACAGCTGTTGTGCAACCGAGTTCGCCTTTTATACTGCTGAAATACTGCTGAACAGCCGAGTCGAGTAGATCGCGCTGAGCTGCACTCAACCGATGACTCGCCAAAATTTCGGCACAATCCGTAGGTGAGGACGTAAAATGCCAACATTTGTTTTTCAAGTCTGGAACGATACCGGAGAGAATCCAGAAATCAACGCCGAGGATAAGCACGTGCGGTAACGATGGTACTACAGCCACATTTAAAAGTGTTATTCTATGTTCAAGTTTTATTGGCAACGACAATAAACCGATTATTGGATGCGAAGTGCCGTCCGCCACAGTACAGGCATGGGTCGAGGATTCCCGCATAGGCAGTCGAAGATGTTCTATGAGCGAGAGACCTGCTCGTCCGAGAATCGTAGTACTTGCGCCGGAGTCGAGAAGTCCTTTCATAGCAATCCCATAACAAGAAATCCCAAGATGAGGTCGTTGATCGTCTGAATTTGTCTGTAGCAGGTAATCGAGGATAATTTGTACGCGACTAAGTTCCGAAGAATTGGTCTTATTGACAAGTGAGCAGGGTCTTTGTTGACCACTCAAAAACACTGCTTTTAGTTTCCCGACGAGGACTGTTTCGAACATGTTGGGCACGTCCTCAACGTTACATTTGGTGCTTTACAGTTATAACACATTACACCTCGTTTGGATCTACACTCGGAAGCGCGATGCCCTATCTTGTCACACTTCCAACAAGTGATAGGTTTGGCTGATGACTTCGAAGAACTCGCTGTAATCCGTGCATCTACCGCATCAACCATCTTAGAGGAATTCGTCTTCGTTCCGCGTTGGTGGTCAGGTCAGGTTCAACCAATTTATGATATGAAGTGGCCGGTGGTTTGTACGCTTCCGCACTTACCTTACAGCGTTCGAGCTGTTTGCATAGGTCGACCAATTCAACGACAGATGTGATTCGCGCAAGCCCCAAATGCGTTTGGAAGAATGGCGTCAGATTCTTCCGGAGGGTCTTGACCATGAGCGCTTCCGGTATTTTTGTACTCAGCCGCGCGAAGAGATTAGTTATATGCGCAACATACAAATCTATTGACTCGTCCGATCCCTGCGTTCGCTGACGAATTTCGTCCCATAGACGATCATCGTAGTCATGAGGCAAAAACGCGTCTCTCAGGCGCTTAGTCAACATACTCCAACTGTTAAATGAAGCCTTGTGTGCCCTGTACCAAACTCGAGCTTTACCTTCGAATAAAATTATCGCCATTGGTAGAAGCCATTGTTTATCTATTTGGTAGGCCCCACAAAGGTCATCGACTTTTTCCAAGAAAGCTACCACGGTCAACTCGCCTTCGCCGGTGAACTTGAGGTTCCAGGCGATAATATCTTTACGTTTAATCGAAGGTACTCCGATTCCCGAAACAACCGACCGCCGCGAAACATTCGGTCCTTCGTCCTGATCTACGTCATTGTCTTCCGACTGGTTATCATCGAGTTCAATCCGAGTCGCTAAGTTGGCATGAAATTTTACAGAAGAGTTTATTTCGGATTCGCGGCCCAGTTTTTCTTCCAATGCGGCTTTAATATTTAACACCTCAGCTATAATTCCCGAGCGCGTCTTCTTTTTCTCCGCAGTATCCGCGGACGGAACTCGACTTACGCGCCCGAACAGATGAGCCAACTGGGCCTTAAGCTTTAAGCACGTACTGTCAGTCACCTCTCCCGATAAAGCAGTGACCCCTGCCTTAAGCGTTTCGACCTTTTGAGTGATAACCCTTATCTCCTCATCAAAAGTACCCGGTACATCGTGTTTCACACCAGCCCCTGATCGCTCTAACCGCAACAAACTACGCAACCAACTACGCATGGAATCGACAGTACCAGTCTCCGAAAGACGACGAACTTTGAGCTCGTACATCAGTTCATCCTGCGTGAGATAGTTGATGTGTCCACTAACAAGTTGTAACGACATATTGAATAATGTCAAATCAGTGCACGTTAGATAACTCAATCGTGGTGCGCAAAAAAACAAAAGATCTAGCAAGGCAACAAGTCTCCCTTAACAAATAATGAAATGGATGAGGTCCAATTCGGAAGAAAGAAGAGAAAAAAAAAAAAAAAAAATAGAAATAAACACCAGCCACAACTGACTAATCCACTGCCAAAGAAACCCACAAAAGAAGAATGGAACAAGTCGGGCCCCACGTTGGGCGCCAAAAATTCTGTTACGGTCCAAAATATTTCTTTGGAAACCTACCTCCGGCCTAGCTCAGTGGAGGCCTGTCGTGAATTCTGGGTGGTTACCGATGGCAGTGAACTTAGTTAAGTCGGTCTCTCAGACCGTGAGGGTGCCACCAGTTTTTTCCTTTGTTTTAAACAAAATAAAACAAAAAAAAAACTGGAAAAGATATTTACTATGTTCTAAGTACAAGAAAAAGAAACAACGCAAAAAAAAAAAACAGAAATTATATAAATCTAAACAAACTATCTGTCAGAATTATCAGTTGTGTCTGGTGTGTTTATTAAAAATGAAATTAAATAAATCGAGTTGATAAAAGTAACAGTAATGACATCTGTAAATCATAAACCCAATAAAACAGCAGCTTTCTTGGTTGTCGAAATAATTGGAATAAAATATAACTTAATATAAATATATATAAACATCGATCATATAAAGAAAGGCTGTGATGACCTAAAGGGTACGTACGAATTTTGGTAAAATATTTGTTATCTTTGCCGCTCTATCCCACTAGATAAAATAAATATGCACAATGACTGTTACAAATTCAATATTACCACTTGAAGAGTGAATGATAGCAAAACAAAATATACATATATCAACAGGTGTCGACTTATCGTGTGGAATCTCCAGGCCATTTGCCGTCCACTCGAAGATGGTGTCGAGCTAGTTGTTCCGGCGTCGATGTATACGCTCTCGGATATCGATCAAGGGCATCTAGAACCTCTGCGAGAAGATAATGCGATCACCATTCAGGGGGGAACAGGTACCTCCGGGTTCCTTATCAGCAGACTGTTAAGGAAATAATTTTAGGAGATCGCAATCGGGCGTTGATGAAATTGATCCCACGAAAGTAGCCTGTAAATTCAGATTTGTCTAAGCTCGAGGTATTCAAATCACGACTGACTAAGAGAGCACGTGCACGAGGTGCACTTGGTGGGAATTAGAGTGGTGCATGCACTATGACTATGAGAATAACACTTACATTCCGATTATCAGAAAAATTGTTAACAGTACCTGAGATGTTGTGCGGCTACTTAGATGAGGGTGGAGATAGCTTTCTAAGAATCCGACTCGATGTCGAGCGCTCCAGGTGCGCAAATTCCTAGGGTCTGAATCCGTCACTGACGATATGAATTAGCAAAAGCTTCGAAGTATACGAACAACAAACTCACGACAAGCTAATTCTTTAGATAAACCACTAGAAATTAAGAAAACTACGTCTCCACGTCTTTCACTTTTCAACAGCAGAAGCTCTAATGGCCACCGGAATTTCGTAGGCGGAGAATTTCCCACTCTGAATTTTGACTCTCCTTGGTATCAGATTTTGCTACTCTGAGGCGCGAATTTCAAATTTCGCGGGGAAGAAATGTACAACTAAGAGGATAGTAATTTTCCAATGACAATGTTTGTTGTAAAATTAAAACAAGGAGTTGAAACAATAACTGTTGACGAAAACCCAAAAAAAAAAAATCCAAACCGTAACAATGTCTAATCCACAAATAAAAGTGCAGAAATTGAAAAGAAACTTGAAATCGGAAAACAAGATTATTTCTAATTTTTAGCTCTTAACTTGGTCTAAAATATCTGTTTTCAACATTTTATGACTAAATAAGCTATAATATGTCTAATCCACACATAAAAGTGCAGAAATTGAAAAAAAACATTAAATCGGAAAACATGATTATTTCTAATTTTTAGCTCTTAACTTGGTCTAAAATATCTGTTTTCAACATTTTATGACTAAATAAGCTATAATATGTCTAATCCACACATAAAAGTGCAGAAATTGAAAAAAACTTTAAATCGGAAAACAAGATTATTTCTAATTTTTAGCTCTTAACTTGGTCTAAAATATCTGTTTTCAACATTTTATGACTAAATAAGCTATAATATGTCTAATCCACACATAAAAGTGCAGAAATTGAAAAAAAACTTTAAATCGGAAAACAAGATTATTTCTAATTTTTAGCTCCTAACTTGGTCTAAGATATCTGTTTTCAACATTTTATGACTAAATAAGCTATAATATGTCTAATCCACACATAAAAGTTCAGAAATTGAAAAGAAACATGAAATCGGAAAACAAGATTATTTCTAATTCTTAGCTCTTAACTTGGTCTAAAATATCTGTTTTCAACATTTTATGACTAAATATGCTATAATATGTCTAATCCACACATAAAAGTGCAGAAATTGAAAAAAAACTTTAAATCGAAAAACAAGATTATTTCTAATTTTTAGCTCTTAAATTGGTCTAAAATATCTGTTTTCAACATTTTATGACTAAATAAGCTATAATATGTCTAATCGACACATAAAAGTGCAGAAATTGAAAAACAACTTGAAATCGGAAAACAAGATTATTTCTAATTTTTAGCTCTTAACTTGGTCTAAAATATCTGTTTTCAACATTTTATGTCTAAATAAGCTATAATATGTCTAATCCACAAATAAAAGTGCAGAAATTGAAAAGAAACTTGAAATCGGAAAACAAGATTATTTCTAATTTTTAGCTCTTAACTTGGTCTAAAATATCTGTTTTCAACATTTTATGACTAAATAAGCTATAATATGTCTAATCCACACATAAAAGTGCAGAAATTGAAAAGAAACTTGAAATCGGAAAACAAGATTATTTCTAATTTTTAGCTCTTAACTTGGTCTAAAATATCTGTTTTCAACATTTTATGACTAAATAAGTTATAATATGCCTAATCCACACATAAAAGTACAGAAATTGAAAAAAAAAACATTAAATCGGAAAACAAGATTATTTCTAATTTCTAGCTCTCAACTTGGTCTAAAATATCTTTTTTCAACATTTTATGACTAAATAAGCTATAATATGTCTAATCCACACATAAAAGTGCAGAAATTGAAAAAAAAACATTAAATCGGAAAACAAGATTATTTCTAATTTTTAGCTCTTAACTTGGTCTAAAATATCTGTTTTCAACATTTTATGACTAAATAAGCTATAATATGTCTAATCCACACATAAAAGTGCAGAAATTGAAAAAAAACTTTAAATCGGAAAACAAGATTATTTCTAATTTTTAGCTCTTAACTTGGTCCAAAATATCTGTTTTCAACATTTTATGACTAAATAAGCTATAATATGTCTAATCCACACATAAAAGTGCAGAAATTGAAAAAAAACTTTAAATCGGAAAACAAGATTATTTCTAATTTTTAGCTCCTAACTTGATCTAAAATATCTGTTTTCAACATTTTATGACTAAATAAGCTATAATATGTCTAATCCACACATAAAAGTGCAGAAATTGAAAAAAAACTTTGAATCGGAAAACAAGATTATTTCTAATTCTTAGCTCTTAACTTGGTCTAAAATATCTGTTTTCAACATTTTATGACTAAATAAGCTATAATATGTCTAATCCACACATAAAAGTGCAGAAATTGAAAAAAAACTTTAAATCGAAAAACAAGATTATTTCTAATTTTTAGCTCTTAAATTGGTCTAAAATATCTGTTTTCAACATTTTATGACTAAATAAGCTATAATATGTCTATTCCACACATAAAAGTGCAGAAATTGAAAAACAACTTGAAATCGGAAAACAAGATTATTTCTAATTTTTAGCTCTTAACTTGGTCTAAAATATCTGTTTTCAACATTTTATGAATAAATAAGCTATAATATGTCTAATCCACACATAAAAGTGCAGAAATTGAAAAAAACTTTAAATCGGAAAACAAGATTATTTCTAATTTTTAGCTCTTAACTTGGTCTAAAATATCTGTTTTCAACATATTATGACTAAATAAGCTATAATATGTCTAATCCACACATAAAAGTGCAGAAATTGAAAAGAAACTTGAAATCGGAAAACAAGATTATTTCTAATTTTTAGCTCTTAACTTGGTCTAAAATATCTGTTTTCAACATTTTATGACTAAATAAGCTATAATATGTCTAATCCACACATAAAAGTGCAGAAATTGAAAAAAAAAAACATTAAATCGGAAAACAAGATTATTTCTAATTTTTAGCTCTTAACTTGGTCTAAAATATCTGTTTTCAACATTTTATGACTAAATAAGCTATAATATGTCTAATCGACACATAAAAGTGCAGAAATTGAAAAAAAACTTTAAATCGGAAAACAAGATTATTTCTAATTTTTAGCTCTTAACTTGGTCTAAAATATCTGTTTTCAACATTTTATGACTAAATAAGCTATAATATGTCTAATCCACACATAAAAGTGCAGAAATTGAAAAAAAACTTTAAATCGGAAAACAAGATTATTTCTAATTTTTAGCTCTTTACTTGGTCTAAAATATCTGTTTTCAACATTTTATGACTAAATAAGCTAAAATATGTCTAATCCACACATAAAAGTGAATAAATTGAACAAAAACTTGAAATCTGAAAACAAGATTATTTCTAATTTTTAGCTCTTAACTTGGTCTAAAATATCTGTTTTCAACATTTTATGACTAAATAAGCTATAATATGTCTAATCCACACATAAAAGTGCAGAAATTGAAAAAAAACCTTAAATCGGAAAACAAGATTATTTCTAATTTTTAGCTCTTAACTTGGTCTAAAATATCTGTTTTCAACATTTTATGACTAAATAAGCTATAATATGTCTAATCCACACATAAAAGTGCAGAAATTGAAAAAAAACTTTAAATCGGAAAACAAGATTATTTCTAATTCTTAGCTCTTAACTTGGTCTAAAATATCTGTTTTCAACATTTTATGACTAAATATGCTATAATATGTCTAATCCACACATAAAAGTGCAGAAATTGAAAAAAAACTTTAAATCGAAAAACAAGATTATTTCTAATTTTTAGCTCTTAAATTGGTCTAAAATATCTGTTTTCAACATTTTATGACTAAATAAGCTATAATATGTCTAATCCACACATAAAAGTGCAGAAATTGAAAAACAACTTGAAATCGGAAAACAAGATTATTTCTAATTTTTAGCTCTTAACTTGGTCTAAAATATCTGTTTTCAACATTTTATGTCTAAATAAGCTATAATATGTCTAATCCACAAATAAAAGTGCAGAAATTGAAAAGAAACTTGACATCGGAAAACAAGATTATTTCTAATTTTTAGCTCTTAACTTGGTCTAAAATATCTGTTTTCAACATTTTATGACTAAATAAGCTATAATATGTCTAATCCACACATAAAAGTGCAGAAATTGAAAAAAAACTTTAAATCGGAAAACAAGATTATTTCTAATTTTTAGCTCCTAACTTGGTCTAAAATATCTGTTTTCAACATTTTATGACTAAATAAGCTATAATATGTCTAATCCACACATAAAAGTTCAGAAATTGAAAAGAAACATGAAATCGGAAAACAAGATTATTTCTAATTTTTAGCTCTTAACTTGGTCTAAAATATCTGTTTTCAACATTTTATGACTAAATAAGCTATAATATGTCTAATCCACACATAAAAGTGCAGAAATTGAAAAAAAACTTTAAATCGGAAAACAAGATTATTTCTAATTTTTAGCTCTTAACTTGGTCTAAAATATCTGTTTTCAACATTTTATGACTAAATAAGCTATAATATGTCTAATCCACACATAAAAGTGCAGAAATTGAAAAAAACCTTAAATCGGAAAACAAGATTATTTCTAATTTTTAGCTCTTAACTTGGTCTAAAATATCTGTTTTCAACATTTTATGACTAAATAAGCTATAATATGTCTAATCCACACATAAAAGTGCAGAAATTGAAAAAAAACTTTAAATCGGAAAACAAGATTATTTCTAATTTTTAGCTCTTAACTTGGTCTAAAATATCTGTTTTCAACATTTTATGACTAAATAAGCTATAATATGTCTAATCCACACATAAAAGTGCAGAAATTGAAAAAAAACTTTAAATCGGAAAACAAGATTATTTCTAATTTTTAGCTCTTAACTTGGTCTAAAATATCTGTTTTCATCATTTTATGACTAAATAAGCTATAATATGTCTAATCCACACATAAAAGTGCAGAAATTGAAAAGAAACATGAAATCGGAAAACAAGATTATTTCTAATTTTTAGCTCTTCACTTGGTCTAAAATATCTGTTTTCATCATTTTATGACAAAATAAGCTATAATATGTCTAATCCACACATAAAAGTGCAGAAATTGAAAAAAAACTTTAAATCGGAAAACAAGATTATTTCTAATTTTTAGCTCTTAACTTGGTCTAAAATATCTGTTTTCAACATTTTATGACTAAATAAGCTATAATATGTCTAATCCACACATAAAAGTGCAGAAATTGAAAAAAAACTTTAAATCGGAAAACAAGATTATTTCTAATTTTTAGCTCTTAACTTGGTCTAAAATATCTGTTTTCAACATTTTATGACTAAATAAGCTATAATATGTCTAATCCGCACATAAAAGTGCAGAAATTGAAAAGAAACTTTAAATCGGAAAACAAGATTATTTCTAATTTTTAGCTCTTAACTTGGTCTAAAATATCTGTTTTCAACATTTTATGACTAAATAAGCTATAATATGTCTAATCCACACATAAAAGTCTAGAAATTGAAAAAAAACCTTAAATCGGAAAACAAGATTATTTCTAATTTTTAGCTCTTAACTTGGTCTAAAATATCTGTTTTCAACATTTTATGACTAAATAAGCTATAATATGTCTAATCCACACATAAAAGTGCAGAAATTGAAAAAAAACTTTAAATCGGAAAACAAGATTATTTCTAATTCTTAGCTCTTAACTTGGTCTAAAATATCTGTTTTCAACATTTTATGACTAAATAAGCTATAATATGTCTAATCCACACATAAAAGTGCAGAAATTGAAAAACAACTTGAAATCGGAAAACAAGATTATTTCTAATTTTTAGCTCTTAACTTGGTCTAAAATATCTGTTTTCAACATTTTATGACTAAATAAGCTATAATATGTCTAATCCACACATAAAAGTGCAGAAATTGAAAAAAAACTTTAAATCGGAAAACAAGATTATTTCTAATTTTAAGCTCTTAACTTGGTCTAAAATATCTGTTCTCAACATTTTATGACTAAATAAGCTATAATATGTCTAATCCACACATAAAAGTGCAGAAATTGAAAAAAAACATTAAATCGGAAAACAAGATTATTTCTAATTTTTAGCTCTTAACTTGGTCTAAAATATCTGTTTTCAACATTTTATGACTAAATAAGCTATAATATGTCTAATCCACACATAAAAGTGCAGAAATTGAAAAGAAACTTGAAATCGGAAAACAAGATTATTTCTAATTTTTAGCTCTTAACTTGGTCTAAACTATCTGTTTTCAACATTTTATGACTAAATAAGCTATAATATGTCTAATCCACACATAAAAGTGCAGAAATTGAAAAAAAACATTAAATCGGAAAACAAGATTATTTCTAATTTTTAGCTCTTAACTTGGTCTAAAATATCTGTTTTCAACATTTTATGACTAAATAAGCTATAATATGTCTAATCCACACATAAAAGTGCAGAAATTGAAAAGAAACTTGAAATCGGAAAACAAGATTATTTCTAATTTTTAGCTCTTAACTTGGTCTAAAATATCTGTTTTCAACATTTTATGACTAAATGAGCTATAATATGTCTAATCCACACATAAAAGTGCAGAAATTGAAAAAAAACATTAAATCGGAAAACAAGATTATTTCTAATTTTTAGCTCTTAACTTGGTCTAAAATATCTGTTTTCAAAATTTTATGACTAAATAAGCTATAATATGTCTAATCCACACATAAAAGTGCAGAAATTGAAAAAAAACCTTAAATCGGAAAACAAGATTATTTCTAATTTTTAGCTCTTAACTTGGTCTAAAATATCTGTTTTCAACATTTTATGACTAAATAAGCTATAATATGTCTAATCCACACATAAAAGTGCAGAAATTGAAAAAAAACTTTAAATCGGAAAACAAGATTATTTCTAATTTTTAGCTCTTAACTTGGTCTAAAATATCTGTTTTCAACATTTTATGACTAAATAAGCTATAATATGTCTAATCCACACATAAAAGTGCAGAAATTGAAAAAAGACTTTAAATCGGAAAACAAGATGATTTCTAATTTTTAGCTCATAACTTGGTCTAAAATATCTGTTTTCAACATTTTATGACTAAATAAGCTATAATATGTCTAATCCACACATAAAAGTGAAGAAATTGAAAAAAAACTTTAAATCGGAAAACAAGATTATTTCTAATTCTTAGCTCTTAACTTGGTCTAAAATATCTGTTTTCAACATTTTATGACTAAATAAGCTATAATATGTCTAATCCACACATAAAAGTGCAGAAATTGAAAAGAAACTTGAAATCGGAAAACAAGATTATTTCTAATTTTTAGCTCTTAACTTGGTCTAAAATATCTGTTTTCAGACATTTTATGACTAAATAAGCTATAATATGTCTAATCCACACATAAAAGTGCAGAAATTGAAAAAAAACTTTAAATCGGAAAACAAGATTATTTCTAATTTTTAGCTCTTTACTTGGTTTAAATATCTGTTTCAACATTTTATGACTAAATAAGCTATAATATGTCTAATCCACACATAAAAGTGCAGAAATTGAAAAAAAAACCTTAAATCGGAAAACAAGATTATTTCTAATTTTTAGCTCTTAACTTGGTCTAAAATATCTCATTAGCTCACCATCACCATCACCTTCACCATCACCATCACCATCACCATCACCATCACCATCACCATCACCATCACCATCACCATCACCATCACCATCACCATCACCATCACCATCACCATCACCATCACCATCACCATGACCATCACCATCACCATCACCATCACCATCACCATCACCATCACCATCACCATCACCATCACCATCACCATCACCATCACCATCACCATCACCATCACCATCACCATCACCATCACCATCACCATCACCATCACACATCACCATCACCATCACCGTCACCATCACCATCACCATCACCATCACACTCACATTCAGCATCACCATCACCATCACCATCACCATCACCATCACCATCACCATCACCATCACCATCACCATCACCATCACCATCACCATCACCATCACCATCACCATCACCATCACCATCACCATCACCATCACCATCACCATCACCATCACCATCACCATCACCATCACCATCACCATCACCATCACCATCACCATCACCATCACCATCACCATCACCATCACCATCACCATCACCATCACCATCACCATCACCATCACCATCACCATCACCATCACCATCACCATCACCATCACCATCACCATCACCATCACCATCACCATCACCATCACCATCACCATCACCATCACCATCACCATCACCATCACCATCACCATCACCATCACCATCACCATCACCATCACCATCACCATCACCATCACCATCACCATCACCATCACCATCACCATCACCATCACCATCACCATCACCATCACCATCACCATCACCATCACCATCACCATCACCATCACCATCACCATCACCATCACCATCACCATCACCATCACCATCACCATCACCATCACCATCACCATCACCATCACCATCACCATCACCATCACCATCACCATCACCATCACCATCACCATCACCATCACCATCACCATCACCATCACCATCACCATCACCATCACCATCACCATCACCATCACCATCACCATCACCATCACCATCACCATCACCATCACCATCACCATCACCATCACCATCACCATCACCATCACCATCACCATCACCATCACCATCACCATCACCATCACCATCACCATCACCATCACCATCACCATCACCATCACCATCACCATCACCATCACCATCACCATCACCATCACCATCACCATCACCATCACCATCACCATCACCATCACCATCACCATCACCATCACCATCACCATCACCATCACCATCACCATCACCATCACCATCACCATCACCATCACCATCACCATCACCATCACCATCACCATCACCATCACCATCACCATCACCATCACCATCACCATCACCATCACCATCACCATCACCATCACCATCACCATCACCATCACCATCACCATCACCATCACCATCACCATCACCATCACCATCACCATCACCATCACCATCACCATCACCATCACCATCACCATCACCATCACCATCACCATCACCATCACCATCACCATCACCATCACCATCACCATCACCATCACCATCACCATCACCATCACCATCACCATCACCATCACCATCACCATCACCATCACCATCACCATCACCATCACCATCACCATCACCATCACCATCACCATCACCATCACCATCACCATCACCATCACCATCACCATCACCATCACCATCACCATCACCATCACCATCACCATCACCATCACCATCACCATCACCATCACCATCACCATCACCATCACCATCACCATCACCATCACCATCACCATCACCATCACCATCACCATCACCATCACCATCACCATCACCATCACCATCACCATCACCATCACCATCACCATCACCATCACCATCACCATCACCATCACCATCACCATCACCATCACCATCACCATCACCATCACCATCACCATCACCATCACCATCACCATCACCATCACCATCACCATCACCATCACCATCACCATCACCATCACCATCACCATCACCATCACCATCACCATCACCATCACCATCACCATCACCATCACCATCACCATCACCATCACCATCACCATCACCATCACCATCACCATCACCATCACCATCACCATCACCATCACCATCACCATCACCATCACCATCACCATCACCATCACCATCACCATCACCATCACCATCACCATCACCATCACCATCACCATCACCATCACCATCACCATCACCATCACCATCACCATCACCATCACCATCACCATCACCATCACCATCACCATCACCATCACCATCACCATCACCATCACCATCACCATCACCATCACCATCACCATCACCATCACCATCACCATCACCATCACCATCACCATCACCATCACCATCACCATCACCATCACCATCACCATCACCATCACCATCACCATCACCATCACCATCACCATCACCATCACCATCACCATCACCATCACCATCACCATCACCATCACCATCACCATCACCATCACCATCACCATCACCATCACCATCACCATCACCATCACCATCACCATCACCATCACCATCACCATCACCATCACCATCACCATCACCATCACCATCACCATCACCATCACCATCACCATCACCATCACCATCACCATCACCATCACCATCACCATCACCATCACCATCACCATCACCATCACCATCACCATCACCATCACCATCACCATCACCATCACCATCACCATCACCATCACCATCACCATCACCATCACCATCACCATCACCATCACCATCACCATCACCATCACCATCACCATCACCATCACCATCACCATCACCATCACCATCACCATCACCATCACCATCACCATCACCATCACCATCACCATCACCATCACCATCACCATCACCATCACCATCACCATCACCATCACCATCACCATCACCATCACCATCACCATCACCATCACCATCACCATCACCATCACCATCACCATCACCATCACCATCACCATCACCATCACCATCACCATCACCATCACCATCACCATCACCATCACCATCACCATCACCATCACCATCACCATCACCATCACCATCACCATCACCATCACCATCACCATCACCATCACCATCACCATCACCATCACCATCACCATCACCATCACCATCACCATCACCATCACCATCACCATCACCATCACCATCACCATCACCATCACCATCACCATCACCATCACCATCACCATCACCATCACCATCACCATCACCATCACCATCACCATCACCATCACCATCACCATCACCATCACCATCACCATCACCATCACCATCACCATCACCATCACCATCACCATCACCATCACCATCACCATCACCATCACCATCACCATCACCATCACCATCACCATCACCATCACCATCACCATCACCATCACCATCACCATCACCATCACCATCACCATCACCATCACCATCACCATCACCATCACCATCACCATCACCATCACCATCACCATCACCATCACCATCACCATCACCATCACCATCACCATCACCATCACCATCACCATCACCATCACCATCACCATCACCATCACCATCACCATCACCATCACCATCACCATCACCATCACCATCACCATCACCATCACCATCACCATCACCATCACCATCACCATCACCATCACCATCACCATCACCATCACCATCACCATCACCATCACCATCACCATCACCATCACCATCACCATCACCATCACCATCACCATCACCATCACCATCACCATCACCATCACCATCACCATCACCATCACCATCACCATCACCATCACCATCACCATCACCATCACCATCACCATCACCATCACCATCACCATCACCATCACCATCACCATCACCATCACCATCACCATCACCATCACCATCACCATCACCATCACCATCACCATCACCATCACCATCACCATCACCATCACCATCACCATCACCATCACCATCACCATCACCATCACCATCACCATCACCATCACCATCACCATCACCATCACCATCACCATCACCATCACCATCACCATCACCATCACCATCACCATCACCATCACCATCACCATCACCATCACCATCACCATCACCATCACCATCACCATCACCATCACCATCACCATCACCATCACCATCACCATCACCATCACCATCACCATCACCATCACCATCACCATCACCATCACCATCACCATCACCATCACCATCACCATCACCATCACCATCACCATCACCATCACCATCACCATCACCATCACCATCACCATCACCATCACCATCACCATCACCATCACCATCACCATCACCATCACCATCACCATCACCATCACCATCACCATCACCATCACCATCACCATCACCATCACCATCACCATCACCATCACCATCACCATCACCATCACCATCACCATCACCATCACCATCACCATCACCATCACCATCACCATCACCATCACCATCACCATCACCATCACCATCACCATCACCATCACCATCACCATCACCATCACCATCACCATCACCATCACCATCACCATCACCATCACCATCACCATCACCATCACCATCACCATCACCATCACCATCACCATCACCATCACCATCACCATCACCATCACCATCACCATCACCATCACCATCACCATCACCATCACCATCACCATCACCATCACCATCACCATCACCATCACCATCACCATCACCATCACCATCACCATCACCATACCATCACCATCACCATCTCCATCACCATCACCATCACCATCACCATCACCATCACCATCCATCACCATCACCATCACCATCACCATCACCATCACCATCACCATCACCATCACCATCACCATCACCATCACCATCACCATCACCATCACCATCACCATCACCATCACCATCACCATCACCATCACCATCACCATCACCATCACCATCACCATCACCATCACCATCACCATCACCATCACCATCACCATCACCATCACCATCACCATCACCATCACCATCACCATCACCATCACCATCACCATCACCATCACCATCACCATCACCATCACCATCACCATCACCATCACCATCACCATCACCATCACCATCACCATCACCATCACCATCACCATCACCATCACCATCACCATCACCATCACCATCACCATCACCATCACCATCACCATCACCATCACCATCACCATCACCATCACCATCACCATCACCATCACCATCACCATCACCATCACCATCACCATCACATCACCATCACATCACCATCACCATCACCATCACCATCACCATCACCATCACCATCACCATCACCATCACCATCACCATCACCATCACCATCACCATCACCATCACCATCACCATCACCATCACCATCACCATCACCATCACCATCACCATCACCATCACCATCACCATCACCATCACCATCACCATCACCATCACCATCACCATCACCATCACCATCACCATCACCATCACCATCACCATCACCATCACCATCACCATCACCATCACCATCACCATCACCATCACCATCACCATCACCATCACCATCACCATCACCATCACCATCACCATCACCATCACCATCACCATCACCATCACCATCACCATCACCATCACCATCACCATCACCATCACCATCACCATCACCATCACCATCACCATCACCATCACCATCACCATCACCATCACCATCACCATCACCATCACCATCACCATCACCATCACCATCACCATCACCATCACCATCACCATCACCATCACCATCACCATCACCATCACCATCACCATCACCATCACCATCACCATCACCATCACCATCACCATCACCATCACCATCACCATCACCATCACCATCACCATCACCATCACCATCACCATCACCATCACCATCACCATCACCATCACCATCACCATCACCATCACCATCACCATCACCATCACCATCACCATCACCATCACCATCACCATCACCATCACCATCACCATCACCATCACCATCACCATCACCATCACCATCACCATCACCATCACCATCACCATCACCATCACCATCACCATCACCATCACCATCACCATCACCATCACCATCACCATCACCATCACCATCACCATCACCATCACCATCACCATCACCATCACCATCACCATCACCATCACCATCACCATCACCATCACCATCACCATCACCATCACCATCACCATCACCATCACCATCACCATCACCATCACCATCACCATCACCATCACCATCACCATCACCATCACCATCACCATCACCATCACCATCACCATCACCATCACCATCACCATCACCATCACCATCACCATCACCATCACCATCACCATCACCATCACCATCACCATCACCATCACCATCACCATCACCATCACCATCACCATCACCATCACCATCACCATCACCATCACCATCACCATCACCATCACCATCACCATCACCATCACCATCACCATCACCATCACCATCACCATCACCATCACCATCACCATCACCATCACCATCACCATCACCATCACCATCACCATCACCATCACCATCACCATCACCATCACCATCACCATCACCATCACCATCACCATCACCATCACCATCACCATCACCATCACCATCACCATCACCATCACCATCACCATCACCATCACCATCACCATCACCATCACCATCACCATCACCATCACCATCACCATCACCATCACCATCACCATCACCATCACCATCACCATCACCATCACCATCACCATCACCATCACCATCACCATCACCATCACCATCACCATCACCATCACCATCACCATCACCATCACCATCACCATCACCATCACCATCACCATCACCATCACCATCACCATCACCATCACCATCACCATCACCATCACCATCACCATCACCATCACCATCACCATCACCATCACCATCACCATCACCATCACCATCACCATCACCATCACCATCACCATCACCATCACCATCACCATCACCATCACCATCACCATCACCATCACCATCACCATCACCATCACCATCACCATCACCATCACCATCACCATCACCATCACCATCACCATCACCATCACCATCACCATCACCATCACCATCACCATCACCATCACCATCACCATCACCATCACCATCACCATCACCATCACCATCACCATCACCATCACCATCACCATCACCATCACCATCACCATCACCATCACCATCACCATCACCATCACCATCACCATCACCATCACCATCACCATCACCATCACCATCACCATCACCATCACCATCACCATCACCATCACCATCACCATCACCATCACCATCACCATCACCATCACCATCACCATCACCATCACCATCACCATCACCATCTCCATCACCATCACCATCACCATCACCATCACCATCACCATCACCATCACCATCACCATCACCATCACCATCACCATCACCATCACCATCACCATCACCATCACCATCACCATCACCATCACCATCACCATCACCATCTCCATCACCGTCACCATCACCATCACCATCACCATCACCATCACCATCACCATCACCATCACCATCACCATCACCATCACCATCACCATCACCATCACCATCACCATCACCATCACCATCAACATCACCATCACCATCACCATCACCATCACCATCACCATCACCATCACCATCACCATCACCATCACCATCACCATCACCATCACCATCACCATCACCATCACCGTCACAATTACCATCACCATCACCATCACCATCACCATCACCATCACCTTCACCATCTCCATCACCATCACCATCACCATCACCATCACCATCACCAATTTTTAGCTCTTAACTTGGTCTAAAATATCTGTTTTCAACATTTTATGACTAAATAAGCTATAATATGTCTAATCCACACATAAAAGTGCAGAAATTGAAAAAAAACTTTAAATCGGAAAACAAGATTATTTCTAATTTTTAGCTCTTAACTTGGTCTAAAATATCTGTTTTCAACATTTTATGACTAAATAAGCTATAATATGTCTAATCCACACATAAAAGTGCAGAAATTGAAAAAAAACTTTAAATCGGAAAACAAGATTATTTCTAATTTTTAGCTCCTAACTTGGTCTAAAATATCTGTTATCAACATTTTATGACTAAATAAGCTATAATATGTCTAATCCACACATAAAAGTGCAGAAATTGAAAAAAAACTTTAAATCGGAAAACAAGATTATTTCTAATTTTTAGCTCTTAACTTGGTCTAAAATATCTGTTTTCAACATTTTATGACTAAATAAGCTATAATATGTCTAATCCACACATAAAAGTGCAGAAATTGAAAAAAAACTTTAAATCGGAAAACAAGATTATTTCTAATTTTTAGCTCCTAACTTGGTCTAAAATATCTGTTTTCAACATTTTATGACTAAATAAGCTATAATATGTCTAATCCACACATAAAAGTGCAGAAATTGAAAAGAAACTTTAAATCGGAAAACAAGATTGTTTCTAATTTTTAGCTCCTAACTTGGTCTAAAATATCTGTTTTCAACATTTTATGACTAAATAAGCTATAATATGTCTAATCCACACATAAAAGTGCAGAAATTGAAAAGAAACTTTAAATCGGAAAACAAGATTATTTCTAATTTTTAGCTCTTTACTTGGTTTAAATATCTGTTTTCAACATTTTATGACTAAATAAGCTATAATATGTCTAATCCACACATAAAAGTGCAGAAATTGAAAAGAAACTTTAAATCGGAAAACAAGATTATTTCTAATTTTTAGCTCTTTACTTGGTTTAAATATCTGTTTTCAACATTTTATGACTAAATAAGCTATAATATGTCTAATCCACACATAAAAGTGCAGAAATTGAAAAAAAACTTTAAATCGGAAAACAAGATTATTTCTAATTTTTAGCTCCTAACTTGGTCTAAAATATCTGTTTTCAACATTTTATGAC
>CAUEHI010000698.1:7500-70152 GCA_958507055.1 Crioceris asparagi
ATGGTGATGGTGATGGTGATGGTGATGGTGATGGTGATGGTGATGGTGATGGTGATGGTGATGGTGATGGTGATGGTGATGGTGATGGTGATGGTGATGGTGATGGTGATGGTGATGGTGATGGTGATGGTGATGGTGATGGTGATGGTGATGGTGATGGTGATGGTGATGGTGATGGTGATGGTGATGGTGATGGTGATGGTGATGGTGATGGTGATGGTGATGGTGATGGTGATGGTGATGGTGATGGTGATGGTGATGGTGATGGTGATGGTGATGGTGATGGTGATGGTGATGGTGATGGTGATGGTGATGTTGATGGTGATGGTGATGGTGATGGTGATGGTGATGGTGATGGTGATGGTGATGGTGATGGTGATGGTGATGGTGATGGTGATGGTGATGGTGATGGTGATGGTGATGGTGATGGTGATGGTGATGCTGATGGTTATGGTGATGGTGATGGTGATGGTGATGGTGATGGTGATGGTGATGGGTGATGGTGATGGTGATGGTGATGGTGATGGTGATGGTGATGGTAATTGTGACGGTGATGGTGATGGTGATGGTGATGGTGATGGTGATGGTGATGGTGATGGTGATGGTGATGGTGATGGTGATGGTGATGGTGATGGTGATGGTGATGGTGATGGTGATGGTGATGGTGATGGTGATGGTGATGGTGATGGTGATGGTGATGGTGATGGTGATGGTGATGGTGATGGTGATGGTGATGGTGATGGTGATGGTGATGGTGATGGTGATGGTGATGGTGATGGTGATGGTGATGGTGATGGTGATGGTGATGGTGATGTTGATGGTGATGGTGATGGTGATGGTGATGGTGATGGTGATGTTGAAGGTGATGGTGATGGTGATGGTGATGGTGATGGTGATGTTGATGGTGATGGTGATGGTGATGGTGATGGTGATAGTGTTGGTGATTGTGATGGTGATGGTGATGGTGATGGTGATGGTGATGGTGATGGTGATGGTGATGGTGATGGTGATGGTGATGGTGATGGTGATGGTGATGGTGATGGTGATGGTGATGGTGATGGTGATGGTGATGGTGATGGTGATGGTGATGGTGATGGTGATGGTGATGGTGATGGTGATGGTGATGGTGATGGTGATGGTGATGGTGATGGTGATGGTGATGGTGATGGTGATGGTGATGGTGATGGTGATGGTGATGGTGATGGTGATGGTGATGGTGATGGTGATGGTGATGGTGATGGTGATGGTGATGGTGATGGTGATGGTGATGGTGATGGTGATGGTGATGGTGATGGTGATGGTGATGGTGATGGTGATGGTGATGGTGATGGTGATGGTGATGGTGATGGTGATGGTGATGGTGATGGTGATGGTGATGGTGATGGTGATGGTGATGGTGATGGTGATGGTGATGGTGATGGTGATGGTGATGGTGATGGTGATGGTGATGGTGATGGTGATGGTGATGGTGATGGTGATGGTGATGGTGATGGTGATGGTGATGGTGATGGTGATGGTGATGGTGATGGTGATGGTGATGGTGATGGTGATGGTGATGGTGATGGTGATGGTGATGGTGATGGTGATGGTGATGGTGATGGTGATGGTGATGGTGATGGTGATGGTGATGGTGATGGTGATGGTGATGGTGATGGTGATGGTGATGGTGATGGTGATGGTGATGGTGATGGTGATGGTGATGGTGATGGTGATGGTGATGGTGATGGTGATGGTGATGGTGATGGTGATGGTGATGGTGATGGTGATGGTGATGTTGATGGTGATGGTGATGGTGATGGTGATGGTGATGGTGATGTTGATGTTGATGGTGATGGTGATGGTGATGGTGATGGTGATGGTGATGGTAATGGTGATGGTGATGGTGATGGTGATGGTGTTGGTGTTGGTGATTGTGATGGTGATGGTGATGGTGATGGTGATGGTGATGGTGATGGTGATGGTGATGGTGATGGTGATGGTGATGGTGATGGTGATGGTGATGGTGATGGTGATGGTGATGGTGATGGTGATGGTGATGGTGATGGTGATGGTGATGGTGATGGTGATGGTGATGTTGATGGTGATGGTGATTGTGATGGTGATGGTGATGGTGTTGGTGATGATATGTCTAATCCACACATAAAAGTGAATAAATTGAACAAAAACTTTAAATCGGAAAACAAGATTATTTCTAATTTTTAGCTCTTAACTTGGTCTAAAATATCTGTTTTCGACATTTTATGACTAAATAAGCTATAATATGTCTAATCCACACATAAAAGTGAATAAATTGAACAAAAACTTTAAATCGGAAAACAAGATTATTTCTAATTTTTAGCTCTTAACTTGGTCTAAAATATCTGTTTTCAACATTTTATGACTAAATAAGCTATAATATGTCTAATCCACACATAAAAGTGAATAAATTGAACAAAAACTTGAAATCTGAAAACAAGATTATTTCTAATTTTTAGCTCTCAACTTGGTCTAAAATATCTGTTTTCAACATTTTATTACTAAATAAGCTATAATATGTCTAATCCACACATAAAAGTGAATAAATTGAACAAAATCTTGAAATCTGAAAACAAGATTATTTCTAATTTTTAGCTCTTAACTTGGTCTAAAATATCTGTTTGCAACATTTTATGACTAAATAAGCTATAATATGTACAATCCACACATAAAAGTGCAGAAATTGAAAAGAAACTTGAAATCTGAAAACAAGATTATTTCTAATTTTTAGCTCTTAACTTGGTCTAAAATATCTGTTTTCAACATTTTATGACTAAATAAGCTATAATATGTCTAATCCACACATAAAAGTGAATAAATTGAACAAAAACTTTAAATCGGAAAACAATATTATTTCTAATTTTTAGCTCTTAACTTGGTCTAAAATATCTGTCTTCAACATTTTATGACTAAATAAGCTATAATATGTCTAATCCACACATAAAAGTGAATAAATTGAACAAAAACTTGAAATCTGAAAACAAGATTATTTCTAATTTTTAGCTCTTAACTTGGTCTAAAATATCTGTTTTCAACATTTTATGACTAAATAAGCTATAATATGTCTAATCCACACATAAAAGTGAATAAATTGAACAAAAACTTGAAATCTGGAAACAAGATTATTTCTAATTTTTAGCTCTTAACTTGGTCTAAAATATCTGTTTTCAACATTTTATGACTAAATAAGCAATAATATGTCTAATCCACACATAAAAGTGAATAAATTGAACAAAAACTTGAAATCTGAAAACAAGATTATTTCTAATACTTAGCTCTTAACTTGGTCTAAAATATCTGAATATCTGTTTTCAACATTTTATGACTAAATAAGCTATAATATGTCTAATCCACACATAAAAGTGAATAAATTGAACAAAAACTTGAAATCTGAAAACAAAATTATTTCTAATTTTTAGCTCTTAACTTGGTCTAAAATATCTGTTTTCAACATTTTATGACTAAATAAGCTATAATATGTCTAATCCACACATAAAAGTGAATAAATTGAACAAAAATTGAAATCTGAAACAAGATTATTTCTAATATTTTTAGCTCTTAACTTGGTCTAAAATATCTGTTTTCAACATTTTATGACTAAATAAGCTATAATATGTCTAATCCTCACATGATAGTGAATAGATTGAACAAAAACTTTATATCGGAAAACAAGATTATTTCTAATTTTTAGCTCTTAACTTGGTCTAAAATATCTGTTTTCAATATTTTATGACTGAATAAGCTATAATATGTCTAATCCACACATAAAAGTGAATAAATTGAACAAAAACTTTAAATCGGAAAACAAGATTATTTCTAATTTTTAGCTCTTAACTTGGTCTAAAATATCTGTTTTCAACATTTTATGACTAAATAAGCTATAATATGTCTAATCCACACATAAAAGTGAATAAATTGAACAAAAACTTTAAATCGGAAAACAAGATTATTTCTAATTTTTAGCTCTCAACTTGGTCTAAAATATCTGTTTTCGACATTTTATGACTAAATAAGCTATAATATGTCCAATCCACACATAAAAGTGAATAAATTGAACAAAAACTTTAAATCGGAAAACAAGATTATTTCTAATTTTTAGCTCTTAACTTGGTCTAAAATATCTGTTTTCAACATTTTATGACTAAATAAGCTATAATATGTCTAATCCACACATATAAGTGAATAAATTGAACAAAAACTTGAAATCTGAAAACAAGATTATTTCTAATTTTTAGCTCTCAACTTGGTCTAAAATATCTGTTTTCAACATTTTATGACTAAATAAGCTATAATATGTACAATCCACACATAAAAGTGAATAAATTGAAAAGAAACTTGAAATCTGAAAACAAGATTATTTCTAATTTTTAGCTCTTAACTTGGTCTAAAATATCTGTTTTCAACATTTTATGACTAAATAAGCTATAATATGTCTAATCCACACATAAAAGTGAATAAATTGAACAAAAACTTTAAATCGGAAAACAATATTATTTCTAATTTTTAGCTCTTAACTTGGTCTAAAATATCTGTCTTCAACATTTAATGACTAAATAAGCTATAATATGTCTAATCCACACATAAAAGTGAATAAATTGAACAAAAACTTGAAATCTGAAAACAAGATTATTTCTAATTTTTAGCTCTTAACTTGGTCTAAAATATCTGTTTTCAACATTTTATGACTAAATAAGCTATAATATGTCTAATCCACACATAAAAGTGAATAAATTGAACAAAAACTTGAAATCTGGAAACAAGATTATTTCTAATTTTTAGCTCTTAACTTGGTCTAAAATATCTGTTTTCAACATTTTATGACTAAATAAGCAATAATATGTCTAATCCACACATAAAAGTGAATAAATTGAACAAAAACTTGAAATCTGAAAACAAGATTATTTCTAATACTTAGCTCTTAACTTGGTCTAAAATATCTGAATATCTGTTTTCAACATTTTATGACTAAATAAGCTATAATATGTCTAATCCACACATAAAAGTGAATAAATTGAACAAAAACTTGAAATCTGAAAACAAAATTATTTCTAATTTTTAGCTCTTAACTTGGTCTAAAATATCTGTTTTCAACATTTTATGACTAAATAAGCTATAATATGTCTAATCCACACATAAAAGTGAATAAATTGAACAAAAATTGAAATCTGAAAACAAGATTATTTCTAATATTTTTAGCTCTTAACTTGGTCTAAAATATCTGTTTTCAACATTTTATGACTAAATAAGCTATAATATGTCTAATCCTCACATGATAGTGAATAGATTGAACAAAAACTTTATATCGGAAAACAAGATTATTTCTAATTTTTAGCTCTTAACTTGGTCTAAAATATCTGTTTTCAATATTTTATGACTGAATAAGCTATAATATGTCTAATCCACACATAAAAGTGAATAAATTGAACAAAAACTTTAAATCGGAAAACAAGATTATTTCTAATTTTTAGCTCTTAACTTGGTCTAAAATATCTGTTTTCAACATTTTATGACTAAATAAGCTATAATATGTCTAATCCACACATAAAAGTGAATAAATTGAACAAAAACTTTAAATCGGAAAACAAGATTATTTCTAATTTTTAGCTCTCAACTTGGTCTAAAATATCTGTTTTCGACATTTTATGACTAAATAAGCTATAATATGTCCAATCCACACATAAAAGTGAATAAATTGAACAAAAACTTTAAATCGGAAAACAAGATTATTTCTAATTTTTAGCTCTTAACTTGGTCTAAAATATCTGTTTTCAACATTTTATGACTAAATAAGCTATAATATGTCTAATCCACACATATAAGTGAATAAATTGAACAAAAACTTGAAATCTGAAAACAAGATTATTTCTAATTTTTAGCTCTCAACTTGGTCTAAAATATCTGTTTTCAACATTTTATGACTAAATAAGCTATAATATGTCTAATCCACACATAAAAGTGAATAAATTGAACAAAATCTTGAAATCTGAAAACAAGATTATTTCTAATTTTTAGCTCGACCAAGTTAAGAGCTAAATATTAGAAATAATCTTATTTTCCGATTTTAAGTTTTTGCTCAATTTCTGCACTTTTATGTGTGAATTGGACTTATTATAACTTTTTTAGTCTTAAAATTCTGAAAATAGACATTTTAGACCAAGTTAAGAGCTAGATATTAGAAATAATCTTATTTTCCGATTTTAAGTTTTTGCTCAATTTCTGTTATTGTAGAAGTGTGCAGGAAGCAAGCTTATTTTCGACCAGTGATGAGCTACCCGAAATATTAGAGATAGAGCCATAGTATGAGTGAATGAAAGTTTAAGAAATGTCCAAATAATGTTTTGAAAAAAAATCAACCCTCTAGGACCTACCATAACAGAGATATAAAATTTCAAATTCGAACGTTTTTACTTGATTGAAACTTGTGATAAAATTCAGAAATTTCATCCCTCAACTTTAAACGCTCGTAGCGCCCTTATTAAAGGGATATTTGAGAAAAACCCTAGCTTATACCACGACTGATTTTGTCAGCTTTGTAATGGATTAAAAAATTCTGAGATATTTTCATGGCTTCATAGATTGATTGAATGTCCCGTTTGAGCATGTTTTTCGCACCGAAAATTTACCTCCTCCCAGTTATTCTAGAACGTGGCGGTTCCTATGGATTCGCGCAGTCCACGATTTTTTATGTTTAATCCCATCGTTGAGGCTATCTTTAAGCTTTTGAATTTTTTCGATAGCTCTTTTCGTTCTCTCAAAAAAAAATAATTGCATTTTTTTCAACCCTTTATATTTGCAAAATGGTAAGGGATGAAGAATTCTAAGCCAAATGGTCATCTGCTCCCTACCTCAAAGAACAATAAAAAAAAAAATTCAAAAAATTCATTCAACACAAACCGAGAAAACCGAAATGAATATCCACCTCCTTAATTTCCTTATGCTTTTAGTATGAATTGGACATATTATAACTTATTTAGTGATAAAACTCTGAAAATAGACATTTTAGACCGAGTTATGAGCTAAAAATTAGAAAAAATCTTATTTTCCGATTTCAAGTTTTTGTTCAATTTCTGCACTTTTATGTGAGGATTAGACATATTATAACTAATTTAGTCATAAAATGTCGGAAACAGACATTTTGGACCAATTATGAGCTAAAAATATGAAATAATGTTATTTTCCGATTTTATGTTTTTGTTCAATTTCTGCACTTTTATGTGTGAATTGGACATGTTATAACTTATTTAGTCATAAAATGTCGAAAACAGACATTTTAGACCAAGTTATGAGCTAAAAATATGAAATAATCTTATTTTCCGATTTTAAGTTTTTTTTCAATTTCTGCACTTTTATGTTTGAATTGGACATATTATAACTTATTAAGTCATAAAATTCTGAAAATAGACATTTTAGACCAAGTTAAGAGCTAAATATAAGAAAAAATCTTATTTTCCGATTTTAAGTTTTTGCTCAATTTCTGCACTTTTATGTGTGGTTAGGACATATAACTTATTTACTGATAAAACTCTGAAAATAGACATTTTAGACCGAGTTATGAGCTAAAAATTAGAAATAATCTTATTTTCCGATTCAAGTTTTTGTTCAATTTCTGCACTTTTATGTGAGGATCAGACATATTATAACTTATTTAGTCATAAAATGTCGAAAACAGACATTTTAGACCAAGTTATGAGCTAAAAATATGAAATAGTCTTATTTTTCGATTTTAAGTTTTTGTTCAATTTCTGCACCTTTATGTGTGATTTGGACATATTATAACTTATTTAGTCACAAAATTCTGAAAATAGACATTTTAGACCAAGTTAAGAGCTAAATATTAGAAATAATCTTTTTTTCCGATTTTAAGTTTTTGCTCAATTTCTGCACTTTTATGACTTTTAAGTGTGGTTAGGACATATTATATATTATTTAGTCATAAAATGTTGAAAACAGACATATTAGACCAAGTTATGAACTAAAAATATGAAATAATCTTATTTTCCGATTTTAAGTTTTTGCTCAATTTCTGCACATTTATGTGTGGATTGGACATATTATAACTTATTAAGTCATAAATTGTCGAAAACAGACATTTTAGACCAAGTTATGAGCTAAAAATATGAAATAATCTTATTTTCCGATTTTAAGTTTTTGTTCAATTTCTGCACTTTTATGTGTGATTTGGACATATTATAACTTATTTAGTCATAAAATTCTGAAAATAGACATTTTAGACCAAGTTAAAATATTAGAAATAATCTTATTTTCCGATTTCAAGTTTTTGCTCAATTTCTGCACTTTAATGTGAGGATCAGACATATTATAACTTATTTAGTCATAAAATGTCGAAAACAGACATTTAAGACCAAGTTATGAGCTAAAAATATGAAATAATCTTATTTTCCGATTGTAAGTTTTTGTTCAATTTCTGCACTTTTATGTGTGAATTGGACATATTATAACTTATTAAGTCATAAAATGTCGAAAACAGACATTTTAGACCAAGTTATGAGCTAAAAATATGAAATAGTCTTATTTCCGATTTTAAGTTTTTGTTCAATTTCTGCACCTTTATGTGTGATTTGGACATATTATAACTTATTTAGTCATAAAATTCTGAAAATAGACATCTTAGACCAAGTTAATAGCTAAATATTAGAAATAATCTTATTTTCCGATTTAAAGTTTTTGCTCAATTTCTGCACTTTTATGTGTGGTTAGGACATATAACTTATTTACTGATAAAACTCTGAAAATAGACATTTTAGACCGAGTTATGAGCTTAAAATTAGAAATAATCTTATTTTCCGATTTCAAGTTTTTGTTCAATTTCTGCACTTTTAAGTGGGGATCAGACATATTATAACTTATTTAGTCATAAAATGTGGAAAACAGACATTTTAGACCAAGTTATGAGCTAAAAATATGAAATAGTCTTATTTTTCGATTTTAAGTTTTTGTTCAATTTCTGCACCTTTATGTGTGATTTGGACATATTATAACTTATTTAGTCATAAATTCTGAAAATAGACATTTTAGACCAAGTTAAGAGCTAAATATTAGAAATAATCTTTTTTTCCGATTTTAAGTTTTTGCTCAATTTCTGCACTTTTATGTGTGGTTAGGACATATTATATATTATTTAGTCATAAAATGTTGAAACAGACATATTAGACCAAGTTATGAACTAAAAATATGAAATAATCTTATTTTCCGATTTTAAGTTTTTGCTCAATTTCTGCACTTCTATGTGTGGATTGGACATATTATAACTTATTAAGTCATAAAATGTCGAAAACAGACATTTTAGACCAAGTTATGAGCTAAAAATATGAAATAATCCTATTTTCCGATTTTAAGTTTTTGTTCAATCTCTGCACTTTTATGTGTGATTTGGACATATTATAACTTATTTAGTCATAAAATTCTGAAAATAGACATATTAGACCAAGTTAAAATATTAGAAATAATCTTATTTTCCGATTTTAATTTTTTGCTCAATTTCTGCACTTTTATGTGAGGATCAGACATATTATAACTTATTTAGTCATAAAATGTCGAAAACAGACATTTATGAGCTAAAAATATGAAATAATCTTATTTTCCGATTTTAAGTTTTTGTTCAATTTCTGCACTTTTATGTGTGAATTGGACATATTATAACTTATTAAGTCATAAAATGTCGAAAACAGACATTTTAGACCAAGTTATGAGCTAAAAATATGAAATAGTCTTATTTTCCGATTTTAAGTTTTTGCTCAATTTCTGCACCTTTATGTCTGGTTTGGACATTTTATTAATTGTTTAGTAATAAAATGTTGAAAACAGACATATTAGACCAAGTTTATGAGCTAAAAATATGAAATAATCTTATTTTCCGATTTTAATTTTTTGTTCAATTTCTGCACTTTTATGTGTGATTTGGACATATTATAACTTATTTAGTCATAAAATGTCGAAAACAGACATTTTAGACCAAGTTATGAGCTAAAAAAAATATGAAATAATCTTATTTTCCGATTTTAAGTTTTTGTTCAATTTCTGCACTTTGATGTGTGAATTGGACATATTATAACTTATTTAGTCATAAAATTCTGAAAATTGACATCTTAGACCAAGTTAAGAGCTAAATATTAGAAATAATCTTATTTTCCGATTTTAAGTTTTTGCTCAATTTCTGCACTTTTATGTGTGAATTGGACTTATTATAACTTTTTTAGTCTTAAAATTCTGAAAATAGACATTTTAGACCAAGTTAAGAGCTAGATATTAGAAATAATCTTATTTTCCGATTTTAAGTTTTTGCTCAATTTCTGTTATTGTAGAAGTGTGCAGGAAGCAAGCTTATTTTCGACCAGTGATGAGCTACCGAAACATTAGAGATAGAGCCATAGTATGAGTGTATGAAAGTTTAAGAAATGTCCAAATAATGTTACCCTCTAGGACCTATCATAACAGAGATATAAAATTTCAAATTCGAACGTTTTTACTTGATTGAAACTTGTGATAAAATTCAGAAATTTCATCCCTCAAGTTTAAACGCTCGTAGCGCCCTTATTAAAGGGATATTTGAGAAAAAACCTAGCTTATACCACGACAGATTTTGTCAGCTTTGTAATAGATAAAAAAAATTCTGAGATATTTTCATGGCTTCATAGATTGATTGAATGTCCCGTTTGAGCATGTTTTTCGCACCGAAAATTTACCTCCTCCCAGTTATTCTAGAACGTGGCGGTTCCTATGGGATTCGCGCAGTCCACGATTTTTTATGTTTAATCCCATCGTTGAGGCTATCTTTAAGCTTTTGAATTTTTTCGATAGCTCTTTTCGTTCTCTCAAAAAAAAAATAATTGCATTTTTTTTTCAACCCTTTATATTTGCAAAATGGTAAGGGATGGAGAATTCTAAGCCAAATGGTCATCTGCTCCCTACCTCAAAGAACAATTAAAAAAAAATTCAAAAAATTCATTCAACACAAACCGAGAAAAACCGAAATGAATATCCACCTCCTTAATTTCCTTATGCTTTTAGTATGAATTGGACATGTTATAACTTATTTAGTCATAAAATGTCGAAAACAGACATTTTAGACCAAGTTATGAGATAAAAATATGAAATAATCTTATTTTCCGATTTTAAGTTTTTTTTTCAATTTCTGCACTTTTTATGTTTGAATTGGACATATTATAACTTATTAAGTCATAAAATTCTGAAAATAGACATTTTAGACCAAGTTAAGAGCTAAATATAAGAAAAAATCTTATTTTCCGATTTTAAGTTTTTGCTCAATTTCTGCACTTTTATGTGTGGTTAGGACATATAACTTATTTACTGATAAAACTCTGAAAATAGACATTTTAGACCGAGTTATGAGCTAAAAATTAGAAATAATCTTATTTTCCGATTTCAAGTTTTTGTTCAATTTCTGCACTTTTATGTGAGGATCAGACATATTATAACTTATTTTAATCATAAAATGTCGAAAACAGACATTTTAGACCAAGTTATGAGCTAAAAATATGAAATAGTCTTATTTTTCGATTTTAAGTTTTTGTTCAATTTCTGCACCTTTATGTGTGATTTGGACATATTATAACTTATTTAGTCAAAAAATTCTGAAAATAGATATTTTAGACCAAGTTAAGAGCTAAATATTAGAAATAATCTTTTTTTCCGATTTTAAGTTTTTGCTCAATTTCTGCACTTTTATGTGTGGTTAGGACATATTATATATTATTTAGTCATAAAATGTTGAAAACAGACATATTAGACCAAGTTATGAACTAAAAATATGAAATAATCTTATTTTCCGATTTTAAGTTTTTGCTCAATTTCTGCACTTTTATGTGTGGATTGGACATATTATAACTTATTAAGTCATAAATTGTCGAAAACAGACATTTTAGACCAAGTTATGAGCTAAAAATATGAAATAATCTTATTTTCCGATTTTAAGTTTTTGCTCAATTTCTGCACTTTTATGTGTGAATTGGACTTATTATAACTTTTTTAGTCTTAAAATTCTGAAAATAGACATTTTAGACCAAGTTAAGAGCTAGATATTAGAAATAATCTTATTTTCCGATTTTAAGTTTTTGCTCAATTTCTGTTATTGTAGAAGTGTGCAGGAAGCAAGCTTATTTTCGACCAGTGATGAGCTACCCGAAATATTAGAGATAGAGCCATAGTATGAGTGAATGAAAATTTAAGAAAATGTCCAAATAATGTTTTGAAAAAAAATCAACCCTCTAGGACCTACCATAAACAGAGATATAAAATTTCAAATTCGAACGTTTTTACTTGATTGAAACTTGTGATAAAATTCAGAAATTTCATCCCTCAACTTTAAACGCTCGTAGCGCCCTTATTAAAGGGATATTTGAGAAAAAAACCTAGCTTATACCACGACAGATTTTGTCAGCTTTGTAATGGATTAAAAAATTCTGAGATATTTTCATGGCTTCATAGATTGATTGAATGTCCCGTTTTGAGCATGTTTTTCGCACCGAAAATTTACCTCCTCCCAGTTATTCTAGAACGTGGCGGTTCCTATGGGATTCGCGCAGTCCACGATTTTTTATGTTTAATCCCATCGTTGAGGCTATCTTTAAGCTTTTGAATTTTTTCGATAGCTCTTTTCATTCTCTCAAAAAAAAATAATTGCATTTTTTTCAACCCTTTATATTTGCAAAATGGTAAGGGATGAAGAATTCTAAGCCAAATGGTCATCTGCTCCCTACCTCAAAGAACAATTAAAAAAAAAATTCAAAAAATTCATTCAACACAAACCGAGAAAAACCGAAATGAATATCCACCTCCTTAATTTCCTTATGCTTTTAGTATGAATAGGACATATTATAACTTATTTAGTGATAAAACTCTGAAAATAGACATTTTAGACCGAGTTATGAGCTAAAAATTAGAAAAAAATCTTATTTTCCGATTTCAAGTTTTTGTTCAATTTCTGCACTTTTATGTGAGGATTAGACATATTATAACTAATTTAGTCATAAAATGTCGAAAACAGACATTTTGGACCAATTATGAGCTAAAAATATGAAATAATCTTATTTTCCGATTTTATGTTTTTGTTCAATTTCTGCACTTTTATGTGTGAATTGGACATGTTATAACTTATTTAGTCATAAAATGTCGAAAACAGACATTTTTAGACCAAGTTATGAGCTAAAAAATATGAAATAATCTTATTTTCCGATTTTAAGTTTTTTTTTCAATTTCTGCACTTTTATGTTTGAATTGGACATATTATAACTTATTAAGTCATAAAATTCTGAAAATAGACATTTTAGACCAAGTTAAGAGCTAAATATAAGAAAAAATCTTATTTTCCGATTTTTAAGTTTTTGCTCAATTTCTGCACTTTTATCGTTCGAATTTGAAATTTTATATCTCTGTTATGGTAGGTCCTAGAGGGTTGATTTTTTTCAAAACATTATTTGGACATTTCTTAAACTTTCATTCACTCATACTATGGCTCTATCTCTAATATTTCGGGGTAGCTCATCACTGGTCGAAAATAAGCTTGCTTCCTGCACACTTCTACAATAACAGAAATTGAGCAAAAACTTAAAATCGGAAAATAAGATTATTTATAATATCTAGCTCTTAACTTGGTCTAAAATGTCTATTTTCAGAATTTTAAGACTAAAAAAGTTATAATAAGTCCAATTCACACATAAAAGTGCAGAAATTGAACAAAAAACTTAAAATCGGAAAATAAGATTATTTCATATTTTTAGCTCATAACTTGGTCTAAAATGTCTGTTTTCGACAATTTATGACTTAATAAGGTATAATATGTCCAATCCACACATAAAAGTGCAGAAATTGAGCAAAAACTTAAAATCGGAAAATAAGATTATTTCATATTTTTTATTTCATAACTTGGTCTAATATGTCTGTTTTCAACATTTTTATGACTAAATAATATACAGGGTGGGGCACCGTATACGACACGGTCTCTCAAGGGGAATCCATACAATATAATGTTTTTATGATAAACGAAATAGATGCAGAATTTTTCTGGCCACAATCTAAAATTATTTTTATACATACAGGGTGATTCAAAAAAAAGATACATATCAAAGTTATGTTTTCTTAAATTGAATGTCCTATATTTTTTTATTATTTTCGGATATAAGAGTCAAAATAAAAGTGAGTTTCTTCAGTTATTATTTTCGGATATAAGAGTCAAAATAAAAGTGAGTTTCTTCAGTATTCCCTATACCTATCTCTTTCCATTTTGAAAATATCCAAAGATTTGTTGAAATGTAAGGTATGAACTATTTTTCTATAATTTCCAAAGTTGCTCATTTTGAACTTGAGCTATACCTTCTATCATATTGATGAAGGTCAAGGTTATAGCCTGTATCATATTTTAATGTCAAAAATCATACAGGGTGTTGGAAAAATATGGTTGTAAAATTTCAATATAAGATATTGAAAAACTTCGTTATCTTAAATGGAACACCCTCTATATTATTACATATTTTAATGCAAAATTGAATCCTCTTTCGAATTGTATAAGGGTTCCCTATAACTAAACTCAACGAATTTCTTCAATTTCGCACTTCTCTAATAATTCTGTCTTATATTCCCAATGCCATTATGATTGGTATGACGTTTTAAAATAATCATTATTATAGTTAAATTCCATTATTATTATTACAGTACTAATTGATTCACGATTATTATCCAATCTCCTAGAATTTCAAAACTCATATGAAATAATTAACTGACGGGTAATGATACTATACTATTCTATTGCTGTCGGTTTTACCCTTAAAAGACAACTACTCCATTAATATATTTTTTTTTGGAATATCAGCGTTTTACATTTACATAGATACTGTGAAACGTAAAGAAATACCTATAAGTATTTATTGATAACGTATTATTATGAAAGCCCAAGGAAAAATGTGGTAAGTCCACTCACACTTCTTTTCTACCTCTCTCAAACAAATACTGACGAATATGAGAAACATACAGACAGACAGACCAATAGCAAAACATATGTTTGTTGGACTCAAAAAGCCCTGGAACGTAGAAACAGAGTACTGAAAATTTTACACGAATACAATACTTCCCTTACACAGCTACTAGGCGTAGCGGTATAAAAGTATTAAGAACAAGACATTTATTGAATGATATAAAAATAATAACAGTATAAAAATATAATAAAATAAGAAACACTAGAGTAAATGTTCAAAATGTCGTCCATTTTCTTGAATACATAATTGAACTCTCTCTTCAAAAGATCTTTTAACTTTCCTCAACATCTGTGGTGTCACGGATCGAAAAGCGGCTCTTATTCTCTCTTTCATATTTTCAGCTGTTGTGGGCTGGGTGTCATATACAATGTTTTTAATGTATCCCCATAAAAAAAAGTCCACACATGTTAGATCTGGAGATCTTGGTGGCCAATTTTGCGAGCCGCTTCTTCCTATCCATCTGTTTGGGAAACGCCTATCAAGAAATTCTCTAACATTCCTTTGAAAATGGGCTGGAGCACCATCCAACTGCAGCCACATCTGCTGTCTGATATTCAAATGCACATTTTCTAAAAGTTCGGGTAGTTTATCACGTAAGAATCTTAGAAATTTTTGTCCATTTAAAATGCCATCAAAAAAGTAAGGACCTATTAATTGGGACCCTAGAACACCCCCCCATACATTAACTGACCATCTATGTTGGTAATTAATATTTCGAAAAATTCGAGGATTCTCATCACTATAATAATGGAAATTATGTCTGTTCACCAGGCCGTTATTATGGAAAGTGGATTCATCAGAAAACAGAATTGAATCTAGAAAGAGTTCATTATCGCCTAATCTGTCTAGAGTCCAAACACAAAATTCAAGTCTGTGATTAAAATCCATTTCATAAAGTTCTTGGTGTATCTGAATATGGTAAGGATGAAACCGATATTTTTTCAATATTCTTGAAATGCTTCTCCTACTAATACCTGTTTCTCTTTCTATTTTGCGTTGACTGGTATGAGGGTGTTCTATAACAGATCCTATGACCACAAACTCATTTTCTTCATCATCTACAATAGGTTTTAGCGTAGTTTTTTGTTTGTAGGATACAGTACCAGAATTCCGAAATTCTCTCAGTAACCGTTCAAACACAGCTCTATTTGGATGTGATACGGTTGGATATCTTTCAGCATATACTCTTGAAGCCAATAGGCAATTTTCATGACACTCACCAATTATTAGAAGCATATTTATTCTCTCTTCGATAGGATAAGTTTTCATTTTGCTTTATTTGAATAGTACACTGATTTAAATTGTATTTATAAATTAAACGCTTCAAAACTGTCAGTTATAAAACATTTCCATGGTAACAGCCTCAAAGCTGTCCAGATTAATTGGGTAATGTTCCTACTGTGATAAAGAAGCAAAATTCAAGAAATGCCTTGAGTTTAGTTATAGGGAACCCTTATACAATTCGAAAGAGGATTCAATTCTGAATTAAAATATGTAATAATATAGAGGGTGTTCCATTTAAGATAACGAAGTTTTTCAATATCTTATATTGAAATTTTACAACCATATTTTTCCAACACCCTGTATGATTTTTGATATTGAAATATGATACAGGCTATAACCTTGACCTTTATCAATATGATAAAACCTTTAGCTCAAGTTCAAAATGAGCAACTTTGGAAATTATAGAAAAATAGTTCATACCTTACATTTCAACAAATCTTTGGATATTTTCAAAATGGAAAGAGATAGGTATAGGGAATACTGAAGAAACTCACTTTTATTTTGACTCTTATATCCGAAAATAATAAAAAATATAGGACATTCAATTTAAAAAAACATAACTTTGATATGTATCTTTTTTTTGAATCACCCTGTATGTATAAAAATAATTTTAGATTGTGGCCAGAAAAATTCTGCATCTATTTCGTTTATCACAAAAACATTATATTGTATGGATTCCCCTTGAGAGACCGTGTCGTATACGGTGCCCCACCCTGTATAATATGTCCTAACCACACATAAAAGTGCAGAAATTGAGCAAAAACTTAAAATCGGAAAAAAAGATTATTTCTAATATTTAGCTCTTAACTTGGTCTAAAATGTCTATTTTCAGAATTTTTTGACTAAATAAGTTATAATATGTCCAAATCACACATAAAGGTGCAGAAATTGAACAAAAACTTAAAATCGAAAAATAAGACTATTTCATATTTTTAGCTCATAACTTGGTCTAAAATGTCTGTTTTCGACATTTTATGACTAAATAAGTTATAATATGTCTGATCCTCACATAAAAGTGCAGAAATTGAACAAAAACTTGAAATCGGAAAATAAGATTATTTCTAATTTTTAGCTCATAACTCGGTCTAAAATGTCTATTTTCAGAGTTTTATCAGTAAATAAGTTATATGTCCTAACCACACATAAAAGTGCAGAAATTGAGCAAAAACTTAAAATCGGAAAATAAGATTTTTTCTTATATTTAGCTCTTAACTTGGTCTAAAATGTCTATTTTCAGAATTTTATGACTTAATAAGTTATAATATGTCCAATTCAAACATAAAAGTGCAGAAATTGAAAAAAAACTTAAAATCGGAAAATAAGATTATTTCATATTTTTATCTCATAACTTGGTCTAAAATGTCTGTTTTCGACATTTTATGACTAAATAAGTTATAACATGTCCAATTCACACATAAAAGTGCAGAAATTGAACAAAAACATAAAATCGGAAAATAAGATTATTTCATATTTTAGCTCATAATTGGTCCAAAATGTCTGTTTTCGACATTTTATGACTAAATAATTTATAATATGTCTAATCCTCACATAAAAGTGCAGAAATTGAACAAAAACTTGAAATCGGAAAATAAGATTATTTCTAATTTTTAGCTCATAACTCGGTCTAAAATGTCTATTTTCAGAGTTTTATCAGTAAATAAGTTATATGTCCTAACCACACATAAAAGTGCAGAAATTGAGCAAAAACTTAATATCGGAAAATAAGATTTTTTCTTATATTTAGCTCTTAACTTGGTCTAAAATGTCTATTTTCAGAATTTTATGACTTAATAAGTTATAATATGTCCAATTCAAACATAAAAGTGCAGAAATTGAAAAAAAACTTAAAATCGGAAAATAAGATTATTTCATATTTTTATCTCATAACTTGGTCTAAAATGTCTGTTTTCGACATTTTATGACTAAATAAGTTATAACATGTCCAATTCACACATAAAAGTGCAGAAATTGAACAAAAACATAAAATCGGAAAATAAGATTATTTCATATTTTAGCTCATAATTGGTCCAAAATGTCTGTTTTCGACATTTTATGACTAAATAATTTATAATATGTCTAATCCTCACATAAAAGTGCAGAAATTGAACAAAAACTTGAAATCGGAAAATAAGATTTTTTCTAATTTTTAGCTCATAACTCGGTCTAAAATGTCTATTTTCAGAGTTTTATCACTAAATAAGTTATAATATGTCCAATTCATACTAAAAGCATAAGGAAATTAAGGAGGTGGATATTCATTTCGGTTTTCTCGGTTTGTGTTGAATGAATTTTTTGAATTTTTTTTTTAATTGTTCTTTGAGGTAGGGAGCAGATGACCATTTGGCTTAGAATTCTCCATCCCTTACCATTTTGCAAATATAAAGGGTTGAGAGAACGAAAAGAGCTATCGAAAAAATTCAAAAGCTTAAAGATAGCCTCAACGATGGGATTAAACATAAAAAATCGTGGACTGCGCGAATCCCATAGGAACCGCCACGTTCTAGAATAACTGGGAGGAGGTAAATTTTCGGTGCGAAAAACATGCTCAAACGGGACAGTCAATCATTCTATGAAGCCATGAAAATATCTCAGAATTTTTTAATCTATTACAAAGCTGACAAAATCTGTCGTGGTATAAGCCAGGTTTTTTCTCAAATATCCCTTTAATAAGGGCGCTACGAGCGTTTAAACTTGAGGGATGAAATTTCTGAATTTTATCACAAGTTTCAATCAAGTAAAAAGGTTCGAATTTGAAATTTTATATCTCTGTTATGATAGGTCCTAGAGGGTTGATTTTTTTTCAAAACATTATTTGGACATTTCTTAAACTTTCATTCACTCATACTATGGCTCTATCTCTAATATTTCGGGTAGCTCATCACTGGTCGAAAATAAGCTTGCTTCCTGCACACTTCTACAATAACAGAAATTGAGCAAAAACTTAAAATCGGAAAATAAGATTATTTCTAATATCTAGCTCTTAACTTGGTCTAAAATGTCTATTTTCAGAATTTTAAGACTAAAAAAGTTATAATAAGTCCAATTCACACATAAAAGTGCAGAAATTGAGCAAAAACTTAAAATCGGAAAATAAGATTATTTCTAATATTTAGCTCTTAACTTGGTCTAAGATGTCAATTTCAGAATTTTATGACTAAATAAGTTATAATATGTCCAATTCACACATCAAAGTGCAGAAATTTAACAAAAACTTAAAATCGGAAATAAGATTATTTCATATTTTTTTTAGCTCATAACTTGGTCTAAAATGTCTGTTTTCGACATTTTATGACTAAATAAGTTATAATATGTCCAAATCACACATAAAAGTGCAGAAATTGAACAAAAAATTAAATCGGAAAATAAGATTATTTCATATTTTTAGCTCATAAACTTGGTCTAATATGTCTGTCTTCAACATTTTATTACTAAACAATTAATAAAATGTCCAAACCAGACATAAAGGTGCAGAAATTGAGCAAAAACTTAAAATCGGAAAATAAGATTATTTCTAATATTTAGCTATTAACTTGGTCTAAGATGTCTATTTTCAGAATTTTATGACTAAATAAGTTATAATATGTCCAAATCACACATAAAGGTGCAGAAATTGAACAAAAACTTAAAATCGGAAAATAAGACTATTTCATATTTTTAGCTCATAACTTGGTCTAAAATGTCTGTTTTCGACATTTTATGACTTAATAAGTTATAATATGTCCAATTCACACATAAAAGTGCAGAAATTGAACAAAAACTTAAAATCGGAAAATAAGATTATTTCATATTTTTAGCTCATAAATGTCTGTTTTCGACATTTTATGACTAAATAAGTTATAATATGTCTGATCCTCACATAAAAGTGCAGAAATTGAGCAAAAACTTAAATCGGAAAATAAGATTATTTCTAATATTTTAACTTGGTCTAATATGTCTATTTTCAGAATTTTATGACTAAATAAGTTATAATATGTCCAAATCACACATAAAAGTGCAGAAATTGAACAAAAACTTAAAATCGGAAAATAGGATTATTTCATATTTTTAGCTCATAACTTGGTCTAAAATGTCTGTTTTCGACATTTTATGACTTAATAAGTTATAATATGTCCAATCCACACATAAAAGTGCAGAAATTGAGCAAAAACTTAAAATCGGAAAATAAGATTATTTCATATTTTTAGTTCATAACTTGGTCTAATATGTCTGTTTTCAACATTTTATGACTAAATAATATATAATATGTCCTAACCACACATAAAAGTGCAGAAATTGAGCAAAAACTTAAAATCGGAAAAAAAGATTATTTCTAATATTAAGCTCTTAACTTGGTCTAAAATGTCTATTTTCAGAATTTAATGACTAAATAAGTTATAATATGTCCAAATCACACATAAAGGTGCAGAAATTGAACAAAAACTTAAAATCGAAAAATAAGACTATTTCATATTTTTAGCTCATAACTTGGTCTAAAATGTCTGTTTTCCACATTTTATGACTAAATAAGTTATAATATGTCTGATCCCCACTTAAAAGTGCAGAAATTGAACAAAAACTTGAAATCGGAAAATAAGATTATTTCTAATTTTTAGCTCATAACTCGGTCTAAAATGTCTATTTTCAGAGTTTTATCAGTAAATAAGTTATATGTCCTAACCACACATAAAAGTGCAGAAATTGAGCAAAAACTTTAAATCGGAAAATAAGATTATTTCTAATATTTAGCTATTAACTTGGTCTAAGATGTCTATTTTCAGAATTTTATGACTAAATAAGTTATAATATGTCCAAATCACACATAAAGGTGCAGAAATTGAACAAAAACTTAAAATCGGAAAATAAGACTATTTCATATTTTTAGCTCATAACTTGGTCTAAAATGTCTGTTTTCGACATTTTATGACTTAATAAGTTATAATATGTCCAATTTACACATAAAAGTGCAGAAATTGAACAAAAACTTACAATCGGAAAATAAGATTATTTCATATTTTTAGCTCATAACTTGGTCTTAAATGTCTGTTTTCGACATTTTATGACTAAATAAGTTATAATATGTCTGATCCTCACATTAAAGTGCAGAAATTGAGCAAAAACTTAAAATCGGAAAATAAGATTATTTATAATATTTTAACTTGGTCTAAAATGTCTATTTTCAGAATTTTATGACTAAATAAGTTATAATATGTCCAAATCACACATAAAAGTGCAGAAATTGAACAAAAACTTAAAATTGGAAAATAAGATTATTTCATATTTTTAGCTCATAACTTGGTCTAAAATGTCTGTTTTCGACAATTTATGACTTAATAAGTTATAATATGTCCAATCCACACATAAAAGTGCAGAAATTGAGCAAAAACTTAAAATCGGAAAATAAGATTATTTCATATTTTTAGTTCATAACTTGGTCTAATATGTCTGTTTTCAACATTTTATGACTAAATAATATATAATATGTCCTAACCACACATAAAAGTCATAAAAGTGCAGAAATTGAGCAAAAACTTAAAATCGGAAAAAAATATTATTTCTAATATTTAGCTCTTAACTTGGTCTAAAATGTCTATTTTCAGAATTTTATGACTAAATAAGTTATAATATGTCCAAATCACACATAAAGGTGCAGAAATTGAACAAAAACTTAAAATCGAAAAATAAGACTATTTCATATTTTTAGCTCATAACTTGGTCTAAAATGTCTCTTTTCGACATTTTATGACTAAATAAGTTATAATATGTCTGATCCTCACATAAAAGTGCAGAAATTGAACAAAAACTTGAAATCGGAAAATAAGATTATTTCTAATTTTTAGCTCATAACTCGGTCTAAAATGTCTATTTTCAGAGTTTTATCAGTAAATAAGTTATATGTCCTAACCACACATAAAAGTGCAGAAATTGAGCAAAAACTTAAAATCGGAAAATAAGATTTTTTCTTATATTTAGCTCTTAACTTGGTCTAAAATGTCTATTTTCAGAATTTTATGACTTAATAAGTTATAATATGTCCAATTCAAACATAAAAGTGCAGAAATTGAAAAAAAACTTAAAATCGGAAAATAAGATTATTTCATATTTTTAGCTCATAACTTGGTCTAAAATGTCTGTTTTCGACATTTTATGACTAAATAAGTTATAACATGTCCAATTCACACATAAAAGTGCAGAAATTGAACAAAAACATAAAATCGGAAAATAAGATTATTTCATATTTTTAGCTCATAATTGGTCCAAAATGTCTGTTTTCGACATTTTATGACTAAATTAGTTATAATATGTCTAATCCTCACATAAAAGTGCAGAAATTGAACAAAAACTTGAAATCGGAAAATAAGATTTTTTCTAATTTTTAGCTCATAACTCGGTCTAAAATGTCTATTTTCAGAGTTTTATCACTAAATAAGTTATAATATGTCCAATTCATACTAAAAGCATAAGGAAATTAAGGAGGTGGATATTCATTTCGGTTTTTCTCGGTTTGTGTTGAATGAATTTTTTGATTTTTTTTTTAATTGTTCTTTGAGGTAGGGAGCAGATGACCATTTGGCTTAGAATTCTTCATCCCTTACCATTTTGCAAATATAAAGGGTTGAAAAAAATGCAATTATTTTTTTTTGAGAGAACGAAAAGAGCTATCGAAAAAATTCAAAAGCTTAAAGATAGCCTCAACGATGGGATTAAACATAAAAAATCGTGGACTGCGCGAATCCCAGAGGAACCGCCACGTTCTAGAATAACTGGGAGGAGGTAAATTTTCGGTGCGAAAAACATGCTCAAACGGGACATTCAATCAATCTATGAAGCCATGAAAATATCTCAGAATTTTATAATCCATTACAAAGCTGACAAAATCTGTCGTGGTATAAGCTAGGTTTTTTCTCAAATATCCCTTTAATAAGGGTGCTACGAGCGTTTAAAGTTGAGGGATGAAATTTCTGAATTTTATCACAAGTTTCAATCAAGTAAAAACGTTCGAATTTGAAATTTTATATCTCTGTTATGGTAGGTCCTAGAGGGTTGATTTTTTTTCAAAACATTATTTGGACATTTCTTAAACTTTCATTCACTCATACTATGGCTCTATCTCTAATATTTCGGGTAGCTCATCACAGGTCGAAAATAAGCTTGCTTCCTGCACACTTCTATAATAACAGAAATTGAGCAAAAACTTAAAATCGGAAAATAAGATTATTTCTAATATCTAGCTCTTAACTTGGTCTAAAATGTCTATTTTCAGAATTTTAAGACTAAAAAAGTTATAATAATTCCAATTCACACATAAAAGTGCAGAAATTGAGCAAAAACTTAAAATCGGAAAATAAGATTATTTCTAATATTTAGCTCTTAACATGGTCGAGCTAAAAATTAGAAATAATCTTGTTTTCAGATTTCAAGATTTTGTTCAATTTATTCACTTTTATGTGTGGATTAGACATATTATAGCTTATTTAGTCATAAAATGTTGAAAACAGATATTTTAGACCAAGTTGAGAGCTAAAAATTAGAAATAATCTTGTTTTCAGATTTCAAGTTTTTGTTCAATTTATTCACTTATTTGTGTGGATTAGACATATTATAGCTTATTTAGTCATAAAATGTTGAAAACAGATATTTTAGACCAAGTTAAGAGCTAAAAATTAGAAATAATCTTGTTTTCCGATTTAAAGTTTTTGTTCAATTTATTCACTTTTATGTGTGGATTAGACATATTATAGCTTATTTAGTCATAAAATGTCGAAAACAGATATTTTAGACCAAGTTAAGAGCTAAAAATTAGAAATAATCTTGTTTTCCGATTTAAAGTTTTTGTTCAATTTAGTCACTTTTATGTGTGGATTAGACATATTATAGCTTATTTAGTCATAAAATGTTGAAAACAGATATTTTAGACCAAGTTAAGAGCTAAAAATTAGAAATAATCTTGTTTTCCGAATTAAAGTTTTTGTTCAATTTATTCACTTTTATGTGTGGATTAGACATATTATCGCTTATTCAGTCATAAAATGTTGAAAACAGATATTTTAGACCAAGTTAAGAGCTAAAAATTAGAAATAATCTTGTTTTCAGATTTCAAGATTTTGTTCAATTCACTCACTTTTATGTGTGGATTAGACATATTATAGCTTATTTAGTCATAAAATGTTGAAAACAGATATTTTAGACCAAGTTAAGAGCTAAAAATTAGAAATAATCTTGTTTTCCGATATAAAGTTTTTGTTCAATCTATTCACTATTATGTGAGGATTAGACATATTATAGCTTATTTAGTCATAAAATGTTGAAAACAGATATTTTAGACCAAGTTAAGAGCTAAAAATATTAGAAATAATCTTGTTTTCAGATTTCAATTTTTGTTCAATTTATTCACTTTTATGTGTGGATTAGACATATTATAGCTTATTTAGTCATAAAATGTTGAAAACAGATATTTTAGACCAAGTTAAGAGCTAAAAATTAGAAATAATTTTGTTTTCAGATTTCAAGTTTTTGTTCAATTTATTCACTTTTATGTGTGGATTAGACATATTATAGCTTATTTAGTCATAAAATGTTGAAAACAGATATTCAGATATTTTAGACCAAGTTAAGAGCTAAGTATTAGAAATAATCTTGTTTTCAGATTTCAAGTTTTTGTTCAATATATTCACTTTTATGTGTGGATTAGACATATTATAGCTTATTTAGTCATAAAATGTTGAAAACAGATATTTTAGACCAAGTTAAGAGCTAAAAATTAGAAATAATCTTGTTTTCAGATTTCAAGTTTTTGTTCAATTTATTCACTTTTATGTGTGGATTAGACATATTATAGCTTATTTAGTCATAAAATGTTGAAGACAGATATTTTAGACCAAGTTAAGAGCTAAAAATTAGAAATAATATTGTTTTCCGATTTAAAGTTTTTGTTCAATTTATTCACTTTTATGTGTGGATTAGACATATTATAGCTTATTTAGTCATAAAATGTTGAAGACAGATATTTTAGACCAAGTTAAGAGCTAAAAATTAGAAATAATATTGTTTTCCGATTTAAAGTTTTTGTTCAATCTATTCACTATTATGTGAGGATTAGACATATTATAGCTTATTTAGTCATAAAATGTTGAAAACAGATATTTTAGACCAAGTTAAGAGCTAAAAATATTAGAAATAATTTTGTTTTCAGATTTCAAGTTTTTGTTCAATTTATTCACTTTTATGTGTGGATTAGACATATTATAGCTTATTTAGTCATAAAATGTTGAAAACAGATATTCAGATATTTTAGACCAAGTTAAGAGCTAAGTATTAGAAATAATCTTGTTTTCAGATTTCAAGTTTTTGTTCAATATATTCACTTTTATGTGTGGATTAGACATATTATAGCTTATTTAGTCATAAAATGTTGAAAACAGATATTTTAGACCAAGTTAAGAGCTAAAAATTAGAAATAATCTTGTTTTCAGATTTCAAGTTTTTGTTCAATTTATTCACTTTTATGTGTGGATTAGACATATTATAGCTTATTTAGTCATAAAATGTTGAAGACAGATATTTTAGACCAAGTTAAGAGCTAAAAATTAGAAATAATATTGTTTTCCGATTTAAAGTTTTTGTTCAATTTATTCACTTTTATGTGTGGATTAGACATATTATAGCTTATTTAGTCATAAAATGTTGAAAACAGATATTTTAGACCAAGTTAAGAGCTAAAAATTAGAAATAATCTTGTTTTCAGATTTCAAGTTTCTTTTCAATTTCTGCACTTTTATGTGTGGATTGTACATATTATAGCTTATTTAGTCATAAAATGTTGCAAACAGATATTTTAGACCAAGTTAAGAGCTAAAAATTAGAAATAATCTTGTTTTCAGATTTCAAGATTTTGTTCAATTTATTCACTTTTATGTGTGGATTAGACATATTATAGCTTATTTAGTAATAAAATGTTGAAAACAGATATTTTAGACCAAGTTGAGAGCTAAAAATTAGAAATAATCTTGTTTTCAGATTTCAAGTTTTTGTTCAATTTATTCACTTTTATGTGTGGATTAGACATATTATAGCTTATTTAGTCATAAAACGTTGAAAACAGATATTTTAGACCAAGTTAAGAGCTAAAAATTAGAAATAATCTTGTTTTCCGATTTAATGTTTTTGTTCAATTTATTCACTTTTATGTGTGGATTAGACATATTATAGCTTATTTAGTCATAAAATGTCGAAAACAGATATTTTAGACCAAGTTAAGAGCTAAAAATTAGAAATAATCTTGTTTTCCGATTTAAAGTTTTTGTTCAATTTATTCACTTTTATGTGTGGATTAGACATATTATAGCTTATTTAGTCATAAAATGTTGAAAACAGATATTTTAGACCAAGTTGAGAGCTAAAAATTAGAAATAATCTTGTTTTCAGTATTCAAGTTTTTGTTCAATTTATTCACTTATATGTGTGGATTAGACATATTATAGCTTATTTAGTCATAAAATGTTGAAAACAGATATTTTAGACCAAGTTAAGAGCTAAAAATTAGAAATAATCTTGTTTTCCGATTTAAAGTTTTTGTTCAATTTATTCACTTTTATGTGTGGATTAGACATATTATAGCTTATTTAGTCATAAAATGTCGAAAACAGATATTTTAGACCAAGTTGAGAGCTAAAAATTAGAAATAATCTTGTTTTCCGATTTAAAGTTTTTGTTCAATTTATTCACTTTTATGTGTGGATTAGACATATTATAGCTTATTCAGTCATAAAATGTTGAAAACAGATATTTTAGACCAAGTTAAGAGCTAAAAATTAGAAATAATCTTGTTTTCAGATTTCAAGATTTTGATCAATTCATTCACTTTTATGTGTGGATTAGACATATTATAGCTTATTTAGTCATAAAATGTTGAAAACAGATATTTTAGACCAAGTTAAGAGCTAAAAATTAGAAATAATCTTGTTTTCCGATATAAAGTTCTTGTTCAATCTATTCACTATTATGTGAGGATTAGACATATTATAGCTTATTTAGTCATAAAATGTTGAAAACAGATATTTTAGACCAAGTTAAGAGCTAAAAATATTAGAAATAATCTTGTTTTCAGATTTCAATTTTTGTTCAATTTATTCACTTTTATGTGTGGATTAGACATATTATAGCTTATTTAGTCATAAAATGTTGAAAACAGATATTTTAGACCAAGTTAAGAGCTAAAAATTAGAAATAATTTTGTTTTCAGATTTCAAGTTTTTTTTCAATTTATTCACTTTTATGTGTGGATTAGACATATTATAGCTTATTTAGTCATAAAATGTTGAAAACAGATATTCAGATATTTTAGACCAAGTTAAGAGCTAAGTATTAGAAATAATCTTGTTTTCAGATTTCAAGTTTTTGTTCAATTTATTCACTTTTATGTGTGGATTAGACATATTATTGCTTATTTAGTCATAAAATGTTGAAAACAGATATTTTAGACCAAGTTAAGAGCTAAAAATTAGAAATAATCTTGTTTCCAGATTTCAAGTTTTTGTTCAATTTATTCACTTTTATGTGTGGATTAGACATATTATAGCTTATTTAGTCATAAAATGTTGAAAACAGATATTTTAGACCAAGTTAAGAGCTAAAAATTAGAAATAATCTTGTTTTCAGATTTCAAGTTTTCGTTCAATTTATTCACTTTTATGTGTGGATTAGACATATTATAGCTTATTTAGTCATAAAATGTTGAAGACAGATATTTTAGACCAAGTTAAGAGCTAAAAATTAGAAATAATATTGTTTTCCGATTTAAAGTTTTTGTTCAATTTATTCACTTTTATGTGTGGATTAGACATATTATAGCTTATTTAGTCATAAAATGTTGAAAACAGATATTTTAGACCAAGTTAAGAGCTAAAAATTAGAAATAATCTTGTTTTCAGATTTCAAGTTTCTTTTCAATTTCTGCACTTTTATGTGTGGATTGTACATATTATAGCTTATTTAGTCATAAAATGTTGCAAACAGATATTTTAGACCAAGTTAAGAGCTAAAAATTAGAAATAATCTTGTTTTCAGATTTCAAGATTTTGTTCAATTTATTCACTTTTATGTGTGGATTAGACATATTATAGCTTATTTAGTAATAAAATGTTGAAAACAGATATTTTAGACCAAGTTGAGAGCTAAAAATTAGAAATAATCTTGTTTTCAGATTTCAAGTTTTTGTTCAATTTATTCACTTTTATGTGTGGATTAGACATATTATAGCTTATTTAGTCATAAAATGTTGAAAACAGATATTTTAGACCAAGTTAAGAGCTAAAAATTAGAAATAATCATGTTTTCCGATTTAAAGTTTTTGTTCAATTTATTCACTTTTATGTGTGGATTAGACATATTATAGCTTATTTAGTCATAAAATGTCGAAAACAGATATTTTAGACCAAGTTAAGAGCTAAAAATTAGAAATAATCTTGTTTTCCGATTTAAAGTTTTTGTTCAATTTATTCACTTTTATGTGTGGATTAGACATATTATAGCTTATTTAGTCATAAAATGTTGAAAACAGATATTTTAGACCAAGTTAAGAGCTAAAAATTAGAAATAATCTTGTTTTCAGATTTCAAGATTTTGTTCAATTTATTCACTTTTATGTGTGGATTAGACATATTATAGCTTATTTAGTCATAAAATGTTGAAAACAGATATTTTAGACCAAGTTAAGAGCAAAAAATTAGAAATAATCTTGTTTTCCGATATAAAGTTTTTGTTCAATTTATTCACTTTTATGTGAGGATTAGACATATTATAGCATATTTAGTCATAAAATGTTGAAAACAGATATTTTAGACCAAGTTAAGAGCTAAAAATTAGAAATAATATTGTTTTCAGATTTCAAGTTTCTTTTCAATTTCTGCACTTTTATGTGTGGATTGTACATATTATAGCTTATTTAGTCATAAAATGTTGATAACAGATATTTTAGACCAAGTTAAGAGCTAAAAATTAGAAATAATCTTGTTTTCAGATTTCAAGATTTTGTTCAATTTATTCACTTTTATGTGTGGATTAGACATATTATAGCTTATTTAGTCATAAAATGTGGAAAACAGATATTTTAGACCAAGTTAAGAGCAAAGAATTAGAAATAATCTTGTTTTCAGATCTCAAGTTTTTGTTCAATTTATTCACTTTTATGTGTGGATTAGACATATTATAGCTTATTTAGTCATAAAATATTGAAAACAGATATTTTAGACCAAGTAAAGAGCTAAGAATTAGAAATAATCTTGTTTTCAGATTTTAAGTTATTGTTCAATTTATTCACTTTTATGTGTGGATTAGACATATTATAGCTTATTTAGTCATAAAATGTTGAAAACAGATATTTTAGACCAAGTTAAGAGCTAAAAATTAGAAATAATCTTGTTTTCCGATTTAAAGTTTTTGTTCAATTTATTCACTTTTATGTGTGGATTAGACATATTATAGCTTATTTAGTCATAAAATGTTGAAAACAGATATTTTAGACCAAGTTAAGAGCTAAAAATTAGAAATAATCTTGTTTTCCGATTTAAAGTTTTTGTTCAATTTATTCACTTTTATGTGTGGATTAGACATATTATAGCTTATTTAGTCATAAAATGTAGAAAACAGATATTTTAGACCAAGTTAAGAGCTAAAAATGAGAAATAATCTTGTTTTCCGATTTAAAGTTTTTGTTCAATTTATTCACTTTTATGTGTGGATTAGACATATTATAGCTTATTTAGTCATACAATGTTGAAAACAGATATTTTAGACCAAGTTAAGAGCTAAGAATTAGAAATAATCTTGTTTTCAGATTTCAAGTTTTTGTTCAATTTATTCACTTTTATGTGTGGATTAGACATATTATAGCTTATTTAGTCATAAAATGTTGAAAACAGATATTTTAGACCAAGTTAAGAGCTAAAAACTAGAAATAATCTTGTTTTCAGATTTCAAGTTTCTTTTCAATTTCTGCACTTTTATGTGTGGATTGGACATTTTATAACTTATATAGTCATGAAATGCTGAAAACAGACATTTTAGACCAAGTTAGGAGCTAAAAATTAGAAATAATCTTGTTTTCCGATTTAAAGTTTTTGTTCAATTTATTCACTTTTATGTGTGGATTAGACATATTATAGCTTATTTAGTCATAAAATGTTGAAAACAGATATTTTAGACCAAGTAAAGAGCTAAAAATTAGAAATAATCTTGTTTTCCGATTTAACGTTTTTGTTCAATTTATTCACTTTTATGTGTGGATTAGACATATTATAGCTTATTTAGTCATAAAATGTTGAAAACAGATATTTCAGACCAAGTTAAGAGCTAAAAATTAGAAATAATCTTGTTTTCAGATTTCAAGACTTTTTTCAATTTATTCACTTTTATGTGTGGATTAGACATATTATACCTTATTTAGACATAAAATTTTGAAAACAGATATTTTAGACCAAGTTAAGAGGTAAAAATTAGAAATAATCTTGTTTTCCGATTTAAAGTTTTTGTTCAATTTATTCACTTTTATGTGTGGATTAGACATTTTATAGCTTATTTAGTCATAAAATGTTGAAAACAGATATTTTAGACCAAGTAAAGAGCTAAAAATTAGAAATAATCTTGTTTTCCGATTTAAAGTTTTTGTTCAATTTATTCACTTTTATGTGTGGATTAGACATATTATAGCTTATTTAGTCATAAAACGTTGAAAACAGATATTTTAGACCAAGTTAAGAGCTAAAAATTAGAAATAATCTTGTTTTCAGATTTCAAGATTTTGTTCAATTTATTCACTTTTATGTGTGGATTAGACATATTATAGCTTATTTAGTCATAAAATGTTGAAAGCAGATATTTTAGACCAAGTTAATAGCTAAAAATTAGAAATAATATTGTTTTCCGATTTAAAGTTTTTGTTCAATTTTTTCACTTTCATGTGTGGATTAGACATATTATAGCTTATTTAGTCATAAAATGTTGAAAACAGATATTTTAGACCAAGCTAAGAGCTAAGAATTAGAAATAATCTTGTTTTCAGATTTCAAGTTTTTGTTCAATTTATTCACTTTTATGTGTGGATTAGGCATATTATAGCTTATTTAGTCATAAAATGTTGAAAACAGATATTTTAGACCAAGTTAAGAGCTAAAAATTAGAAATAATCTTGTTTTCAGATTTCAAGTTTCTTTTCAATTTCTGCACTTTTATGTGTGGATTGTACATATTATAGCTTATTTATTCATAAAATGTTGAAAACAGATATTTTAGACCAAGTTAAGAGCTAAAAATTAGAAATAATCTTGTTTTCAGATTTCAAGTTTTTGTTCAATATATTCACTTTTATGTGTGGATTAGACATATTATAGCTTATTTATTCATAAAATGTTGAAAACAGATATTTTAGACCAAGTTAAGAGCTAAAAATTAGAAATAATCTTGTTTTCAGATTTCAAGTTTTTGTTCAATTTATTTTATTTTATGTGTGGATTAGACATATTATAGCTTATTTAGTCATAAAATGTTGAAAACAGATATTTTAGACCAAGTTAAGAGCTAAAAATTAGAAATAATCTTGTTTTCAGATTTCAGGTTTTTGTTCAATTTATTCACTTTTATGTGTGGATTAGACATATTATAGCTTATTTAGTCATAAAATGTTGAAAACAGATATTTTAGACCAAGTTAAGAGCTAAAAATTAGAAATAATCTTGTTTTCAGATTTCAAGTTTCTTTTCAATTTCTGCACTTTTATGTGTGGATTGTACATATTATAGCTTTTTTAGTCATAAAATGTTGAAAACAGATATTTTAGACCAAGTTAAGAGCTAAAAATTAGAAATAATCTTGTTTTCAGATTTCAAGATTTTGTTCAATTTATTCACTTTTATGTGTGGATTAGACATATTATAGCTTATTTAGTCATAAAATGTTCAAAACAGATATTTTAGACCAAGTTAAGAGCTAAAAATTAGAAATAATCTTGTTTTCAGATTTCAAGTTTCTTTTCAATTTCTGCACTTTTATGTGTGGATTGTACATATTATAGCTTATTTAGTCATAAAATGTTAAAAACAGATATTTTAGACCAAGTTAAGAGCTAAAAATTAGAAATAATCTTGTTTTCAGATTTCAAGATTTTGTTCAATTTATTCACTTTTATGTGTGGATTAGACATATTATAGCTTATTTAGTCATAAAATGTCGAAAACAGATATTTTAGACCAAGTTAAGAGCTAAAAATTAGAAATAATCTTGTTTTCAGATTTCATGTTTTTGTTCAATAAATTCACTTTTATGTGTGGATTAGACATATTATAGCTTATTTAGTCATAAAATGTAGAAAACAGATATTTTAGACCAAGACAAGTGCTAAAAATTAGAAATAATCTTGTTTTCAGATTTCAAGTTTTTGTTCAATTTACTCACTTTTATTTGTGGATTAGACATATTATAGCTTATTTAGTCATAAAATGTTGAAGACAGATATTGTAGACCAAGTTAAGAGTTAAGAATTAGAAATAATCTTGTTTTCAGATTTCAAGTTTTTGTTCAATTTATTCACTTTTATGTGTGGATTAGACATATTATAGCTTATTTAGTCATAAAATGTTGAGAACAGATATTTTAGACCAAGTTAAGAGCTAAAAATTAGAAATAATCTTGTTTTCAGATTTCAAGTTTTTGTTCAATTTATTCACTTTTATGTGTGGATTAGACATATTATAGCTTATTTAGTCATAAAATTTTGAAAACATATATTTTAGACCAAGTTAAGAGCTAAAAATTAGAAATAATCTTGTTTTCAGATTTCAAGTTTTTGTTCAATTTATTCACTTTTATGTGTGGATTAGACATATTATAGCTTATTTAGTCATAAAATGTTGAAAACAGATATTTTAAACCAAGTTAAGAGCTAAAAATTAGAAATAATCTTGTTTTCAGATTTCAAGTTTCTTTTCAATTTCTGCACTTTTATGTGTGGATTGTACATATTATAGCTTATTTAGTAATAAAATGTTGAAAACAGATATTTTAGACCAAGTTAGGAGCTAAAATTTAGAATTAATCTTGTTTTCAGATTTCAAGATTTTCTTTTCAATTTCTGCACTTTTATGTGTGGATTGTACATATTATAGCTTATTTAGTAATAAAATGTTGAAAACAGATATTTTAGACCAAGTTAGGAGCTAAAAATTAGAAATAATCTTGTTTTCAGATTTCAAGATTTTGTTCAATTTATTCACTTTTATGTGTGGATTAGACATATTATAGCTTATTTAGTCATAAAATGTTGAAAACAGATATTTAGACCAAGTTAAGAGCTAAAAATTAGAAATAATCTTGTTTTCCGATTTAAAATTTTTGTTCAATTTATTCACTTTTATGTGTGGATTAGACATTTTATAGCTTATTTAGTCATAAAATGTTGAAAACAGATATTTTAGACCAAGTTAAGAGCTAAAAATTAGAAATAATCTTGTTTCAGATTTCAAGATTTTGTTCAATTTATTCACTTTTATGTGTGGATTAGACATATTATAGCTTATTTAGTCATAAATTGTTGAAAGCAGATATTTTAGACCAAGTTAAGAGCTAAAAATAAGAAATAATATTGTTTTCCGATTTAAAGTTTTTGTTCAATTTTTTCACTTTCATGTGTGGATTAGACATATTATAGCTTATTTAGTCATAAAATGTTGAAAACAGATATTTTAGACCAAGCTAAGAGCTAAGAATTAGAAATAATCTTGTTTTCAGATTTCAAGTTTTTGTTCAATTTATTCACTTTTATGTGTGGATTAGGCATATTATAGCTTATTTAGTCATAAAATGTTGAAAACAGATATTTTAGACCAAGTTAAGAGCTAAAAATTAGAAATAATCTTGTTTTCAGATTTCAAGTTTCTTTTCAATTTCTGCACTTTTATGTGTGGATTGTACATATTATAGCTTATTTAGTCATAAAATGTTGAAAACAGATATTTTAGACCAAGTTAAGAGCTAAAAATTAGAAATAATCTTGTTTTCAGATTTCAAGTTTTTGTTCAATATATTCACTTTTATGTGTGGATTAGACATATTACAGCTTATTTATTCATAAAATGTTGAAAACAGATATTTTAGACCAAGTTAAGAGCTAAAAATTAGAAATAATCTTGTTTTCAGATTTCAAGTTTTTGTTCAATTTATTTTATTTTATGTGTGGATTAGGCATATTATAGCTTATTTAGTCATAAAATGTTGAAAACAGATATTTTAGACCAAGTTAAGAGCTAAAAATTAGAAATAATCTTGTTTTCAGATTTCAAGTTTTTGTTCAATTTACTCACTTTTATGTGTGGATTAGACATATTATAGCTTATTTAGTCATAAAATGTTGAAAACAGATATTTTAGACCAAGTTAAGAGCTAAAAATTAGAAATAATCTTGTTTTCAGATTTCAAGTTTCTTTTCAATTCTGCACTTTTATGTGTGGATTGTACATATTATAGCTTTTTTAGTCATAAAATGTTGAAAACAGATATTTTAGACCAAGTTAAGAGCTAAAAATTAGAAATAATCTTGTTTTCAGATTTCAAGATTTTGTTCAATTTATTCACTTTTATGTGTGGATTAGACATATTATAGCTTATTTAGTCATAAAATGTTCAAATCAGATATTTTAGACCAAGTTAAGAGCTAAAAATTAGAAATAATCTTGTTTTCAGATTTCAAGTTTCTTTTCAATTTCTGCACTTTTATGTGTGGATTGTACATATTATAGCTTATTTAGTCATAAAATGTTAAAAACAGATATTTTAGACCAAGTTAAGAGCTAAAAATTAGAAATAATCTTGTTTTCAGATTTCAAGATTTTGTTCAATTTATTCACTTTTATGTGTGGATTAGATATATTATAGCTTATTTAGTCATAAAATGTCGAAAACAGATATTTTAGACCAAGTTAAGAGCTAAAAATTAGAAATAATCTTGTTTTCAGATTTCAAGTTTTTGTTCAATATATTCACTTTTATGTGTGGATTAGACATATTATAGCTTATTTAGTCATAAAATGTAGAAAACAGATATTTTAGACCAAGACAAGTGCTAAAAATTAGAAATAATCTTGTTTTCAGATTTCAAGTTTTTGTTCAATTTACTCACTTTTATTTGTGGATTAGACATATTATAGCTTATTTAGTCATAAAATGTTGAAGACAGATATTTTAGACCAAGTTAAGAGTTAAGAATTAGAAATAATCTTGTTTTCAGATTTCAAGTTTTTGTTCAATTTATTCACTTTTATGTGTGGATTAGACATATTATAGCTTATTTAGTCATAAAATGTTGAGAACAGATATTTTAGACCAAGTTAAGAGCTAAGAATTAGAAATAATCTTGTTTTCAGATTTCAAGTTTTTGTTCAATTTATTCACTTTTATGTGTGGATTAGACATATTATAGCTTATTTAGTCATAAAATTTTGAAAACATATATTTTAGACCAAGTTAAGAGCTAAAAATTAGAAATAATCTTGTTTTCAGATTTCAAGTTTTTGTTCAATTTATTCACTTTTATGTGTGGATTAGACATATTATAGCTTATTTAGTCATAAAATGTTGAAAACAGATATTTTAAACCAAGTTAAGAGCTAAAAATTAGAAATAATCTTGTTTTCAGATTTCAAGTTTCTTTTCAATTTCTGCACTTTTATGTGTGGATTGTACATATTATAGCTTATTTAGTCATAAAATGTTGAAAACAGATATTTTAGACCAAGTTAGGAGCTAAAAATTAGAAATAATCTTGTTTTCAGATTTCAAGATTTTGTTCAATTTATTCACTTTTATGTGTGGATTAGACATATTATAGCTTATTTAGTCATAAAATGTTGAAAACAGATATTTTAGACCAAGTTAAGAGCTAAAAATTAGAAATAATCTTGTTTTCCGATTTAAAATTTTTGTTCAATTTATTCACTTTTATGTGTGGATTAGACATATTATAGCTTATTTAGTCATAAAATGTTGAAAACAGATATTTTAGACCAAGTTAAGAGCTAAAAATTAGAAATAATCTTGTTTTCAGATTTCAAGTTTCTTTTCAATTTCTGCACTTTTATGTGTGGATTGTACATATTATAGCTTATTTAGTCATAAAATGTTGAAAACAGATATTTTAGACCAAGTTAAGAGCTAAAAATTAGAAATAATCTTGTTTTCAGATTTCAAGATTTTGTTCAATTTATTCACTTTTATGTGTGGTTTAGACATATTATAGCTTATTTAGTCATAAAATGTTGAAAACAGATATTTTAGACCAAGTTAAGAGCTAAAAATTAGAAATAATCTTGTTTTCCGATTTAAAGTTTTTGTTCAATTTATTCACTTTTATGTGTGGATTAGACATATTATAGCTTATTTAGTCATAAAATGTTGAAAACAGATATTTTAGACCAAGTTAAGAGCTCAAAATTAGAAATAATCTTGTTTTCCGATTTAAAGTTTTTGTTCAATTTATTCACTTTTATGTGTGGATTAGACATATTATAGCTTATTTAGTCATAAAATTTTGAAAACAGATATTTTAGACCAAGTTAAGAGCTAAAAATTAGAAATAATCTTGTTTTCAGATTTCAAGATTTTGTTCAATTTATTCACTTTTATGTGTGGATTAGACATATTATAGCTTATTTAGTCATAAAATGTTGTAAAAAAATATTTTAGACCAAGTTAAGAGCTAAAAATTAGAAATAATCTTGTTTTCCGATTTAAAGTTTTTGTTCAATTTATTCACTTTTATGTGTGGATTGTACATATTATAGCTTATTTAGTCATAAAATGTTGAAAACAGATATTATAGACCAAGTTAAGAGCTAAAAATTAGAAATAATCTTGTTTTCCGATTTAAAGTTTTTGTTCAATTTATTCACTTTTATGTGTGGATTAGACATATTATAGCTTATTTAGTCATAAAATGTTGAAAACAGATATTTTAGACCAAGTTAAGAGCTCAAAATTAGAAATAATCTTGATTTCCGATTTAAAGTTTTTGTTCAATTTATTCACTTTTATGTGTGGATTAGACATATTATAGCTTATTTAGTCATAAAATGTTGAAAACAGATATTTTAGACCAAGTTAAGAGCTAAGAATTAGAAATAATTTTGTTTTCAGATTTCAAGTTTTTGTTCAATTTATTCACTTTTATGTGTGGATTAGACATATTATAGCTTATTTAGTCATAAAATGTTGAAAACAGATATTTTAAACCAAGTTAAGAGCTAAAAATTAGAAATAATCTTGTTTTCAGATTTCAAGTTTCTTTTCAATTTCTGCACTTTTATGTGTGGATTGTACATATTATAGCTTATTTAGTCATAAAATGTTGAAAACAGATATTTTAGACCAAGTTAGGAGCTAAAATTTAGAAATAATCTTGTTTTCAGATTTCAAGATTTTGTTCAATTTATTCACTTTTATGTGTGGATTAGACATATTATAGCTTATTTAGTCATAAAATGTTGAAAACAGATATTTTAGACCAAGTTAAGAGCTAAAAATTAGAAATAATCTTGTTTTCCGATTTAAAGTTTTTGTTCAATTTATTCACTTTTATGTGTGGATTAGACATATTATAGCTTATTTAGTCATAAAATTTTGAAAACAGATATTTTAGACCAAGTTAAGAGCTAAAAATTAGAAATAATCTTGTTTTCAGATTTCAAGATTTTGTTCAATTTATTCACTTTTATGGGTGGATTAGACATATTATAGCTTATTTAGTCATAAAATGTTGAAAACAGATATTTTAGACCAAGTTAAGAGCTAAAAATTAGAAATAATCTTGTTTTCCGATTTAAAGTTTTTGTTCAATTTATTCACTTTTATGTGTGGATTAGACATATTATAGCTTATTTAGTCATAAAATGTTGTAAAAAAATATTTTAGACCAAGTTAAGAGCTAAAAATTAGAAATAATCTTGTTTTCCGATTTAAAGTTTTTGTTCAATTTATTCACTTTTATGTGTGGATTGTACATATTATAGCTTATTTAGTCATAAAATGTTGAAAACAGATATTTTAGACCAAGTTAAGAGCTAAAAATTAGAAATAATCTTGTTTTCCGATTTAAAGTTTTTGTTCAATTTATTCACTTTTATGTGTGGATTAGACATATTATCGCTTATTTAGTCATAAAATGTTGAAAACAGATATTTTAGACCAAGTTAAGAGCTCAAAATTAGATATAATCTTGTTTTCCGATTTAAAGTTTTTGTTCAATTTATTCACATTTATGTGTGGATTAGACATATTATAGCTTATTTAGTCATAAAATGTTGAAAACAGATATTTTAGACCAAGTTAAGAGCTAAGAATTAGAAATAATTTTGTTTTCAGATTTCAAGTGTTTGTTCAATTTATTCACTTTTATGTGTGGATTAGACATTATAGCTTATTTAGTCATAAAATGTTGAAAACAGATATTTTAGACCAAGTTAAGAGCTAAAAATTAGAAATAATTTTGTTTTCAGATTTCAAGATTTTGTTCAATTTATTCACTTTTATGTGTGGATTAGACATATTATAGCTTATTTAGTCATAAAATGTTGAAAACAGATATTCAGATATTTTAGACCAAGTTAAGAGCTAAGAATTAGAAATAATCTTGTTTTCAGATTTCAAGTTTTTGTTCAATTTATTCACTTTTATGTGTGGATTAGACATATTATAGCTTATTTAGTCATAAAATGTTGAAAACAGATATTTTAGACCAAGTTAAGAGCTAAAAATTAGAAATAATCTTGTTTCCAGATTTCAAGTTTTTGTTCAATTTATTCACTTTTATGTGTGGATTAGACATATTATAGCTTATTTAGTCATAAAATGTTGAAAACAGATATTTTAGACCAAGTTAAGAGCTAAAAATTAGAAATAATCTTGTTTTCAGTTTTCAAGTTTTTGTTCAATCTATTCACTTTTATGTGTTGATTAGACATATTATAGCTTATTTAGTCATAAAATGTTGAAGACAGATATTTTAGACCAAGTTAAGAGCTAGAAATTAGAAATAATCTTGTTTTCCGATTTAAAGTTTTTGTTCAATTTATTCACTTTTATGTGTGGATTAGACATATTATAGCTTATTTAGTCATAAAATGTTGAAAACAGATATTTTAGACCAAGTTAAGAGCTAAAAATTAGAAATAATCTTGTTTTCAGATTTCAAGTTTTTGTTCAATTTATTCACTTTTATGTGTGGATTAGACATATTATAGCTTATTTAGTCATAAAATGTAGAAAACAGATATTTTAGGCCAAGACAAGTGCTAAAAATTAGAAATAATCTTGTTTTCAGATTTCAAGTTTTTGTTCAATTTATTCACTTTTATTTGTGGATTAGACATATTATAGCTTATTTAGTCATAAAATGTTGAAAACAGATATTTTAGACCAAGTTAAGAGTTAAGAATTAGAAATAATCTTGTTTTCAGATTTCAAGTTTTTGTTCAATTTATTCACTTTTATGTGTGGATTAGACATATTATAGCTTATTTAGTCATAAAATGTTGAGAACAGATATTTTAGACCAAGTTAAGAGCTAAAAATTAGAAATAATCTTGTTTTCAGATTTCAAGTTTTTGTTCAATTTATTCACTATTATGTGTGGATTAGACATATTATAGCTTATTTAGTCATAAAATGTTGAAAACAGATATTTTAGACCAAGTTAAGAGCTAAAAATTAGAAATAATCTTGTTTTCAGATTTCAAGTTTTTGTTCAATTTATTCACTTTTATGTGTGGATTAGACATATTATAGCTTATTTAGTCATAAAATGTTGAAAACAGATATTTTAAACCAAGTTAAGAGCTAAAAATTAGAAATAATCTTGTTTTCAGATTTCAAGTTTCTTTTCAATTTCTGCACTTTTATGTGTGGATTGTACATATTATAGCTTATTTAGTCATAAAATGTTGAAAACAGATATTTTAGACCAAGTTAGGAGCTAAAAATTAGAAATAATCTTGTTTTCAGATTTCAAGATTTTGTTCAATTTATTCACTTTTATGTGTGGATTAGACATATTATAGCTTATTTAGTCATAAAATGTTGAAAACAGATATTTTAGACCAAGTTAAGAGCTAAAAATTAGAAATAATCTTGTTTTCCGATTTAAAGTTTTTGTTCAATTTATTCACTTTTATGTGTGGATTAGACATATTATAGCTTATTTAGTCATAAAATGTTGAAAACAGATATTTTAGACCAAGTTAAGAGCTAAAAATTAGAAATAATCTTGTTTTCAGATTTCAAGTTTCTTTTCAATTTCTGCACTTTTATGTGTGGATTGTACATATTATAGCTTATTTAGTCATAAAATGTTGAAAACAGATATTTTAGACCAAGTTAAGAGCTAAAAATTAGAAATAATCTTGTTTTCAGATTTCAAGATTTTGTTCAATTTATTCACTTTTATGTGTGGATTAGACATATTATAGCTTATTTAGTCATAAAATGTTGAAAACAGTTATTTTAGACCAAGTTAAGAGCTAAAAATTAGAAATAATCTTGTTTTCCGATTTAAAGTTTTTGTTCAATTTATTCACTTTTATGTGTGGATTAGACATATTATAGCTTATTTAGTCATAAAATGTTGAAAACAGATATTTTAGACCAAGTTAAGAGCTCAAAATTAGAAATAATCTTGTTTTCCGATTTAAAGTTTTTGTTCAATTTATTCACTTTTATGTGTGGATTAGACATATTATAGCTTATTTAGTCATAAAATTTTGAAAACAGATATTTTAGACCAAGTTAAGAGCTAAAAATTAGAAATAATCTTGTTTTCAGATTTCAAGATTTTGTTCAATTTATTCACTTTTATGTGTGGATTAGACATATTATAGCTTATTTAGTCATAAAATGTTGAAAACAGATATTTTAGACCAAGTTAAGAGCTAAAAATTAGAAATAATCTTGTTTTCCGATTTAAAGTTTTTGTTCAATTTATTCACTTTTATGTGTGGATTAGACATATTATAGCTTATTTAGTCATAAAATGTTGTAAACAAATATTTTAGACCAAGTTAAGAGCTAAAAATTAGAAATAATCTTGTTTTCCGATTTAAAGTTTTTGTTCAATTTATTCACTTTTATGTGTGGATTGTACATATTATAGCTTATTTAGTCATAAAATGTTGAAAACAGATATTTTATACCAAGTTAAGAGCTAAAAATTAGAAATAATCTTGTTTTCCGATTTAAAGTTTTTGTTCAATTTATTCACTTTTATGTGTGGATTAGACATATTATAGCTTATTTAGTCATAAAATGTTGAAAACAGATATTTTAGACCAAGTTAAGAGCTCAAAATTAGAAATAATCATGTTTTCCGATTTAAAGTTTTTGTTCAATTTATTCACTTTTATGTGTGGATTAGACATATTATAGCTTATTTAGTCATAAAATGTTGAAAACAGATATTTTAGACCAAGTTAAGAGCTAAGAATTAGAAATAATTTTGTTTTCAGATTTCAAGTTTTTGTTCAATTTATTCACTTTTATGTGTGGATTAGATATTATAGCTTATTTAGTCATAAAATGTTGAAAACAGATATTTTAGACCAAGTTAAGAGCTAAAAATTAGAAATAATTTTGTTTTCAGATTTCAAGTTTTTGTTCAATTTATTCACTTTTATGTGTGGATTAGACATATTATAGCTTATTTAGTCATAAAATGTTGAAAACAGATATTCAGATATTTTAGACCAAGTTAAGAGCTGAGAATTAGAAATAATCTTGTTTTCAGATCTCAAGTTTTTGTTCAATTTATTCACTTTTATGTGTGGATTAGACATATTATAGCTTATTTAGTCATAAAATGTTGAAAACAGATATTTTAGACCAAGTTAAGAGCTAAAAATTAGAAATAATCTTGTTTCCAGATTTCAAGTTTTTGTTCAATTTATTCACTTTTATGTGTGCATTAGACATATTATAGCGTATTTAGTCATAAAATGTTGAAAACAGATATTTTAGACCAAGTTAAGAGCTAAAAATTAGAAATAATCTTGTTTTCAGATTTCAAGTTTTTGTTCAATCTATTCACTTTTATGTGTTGATTAGAGATATTATAGCTTATTTAGTCATAAAATGTTGAAGACAGATATTTTAGACCAAGTTAAGAGCAAAAAATTAGAAATAATCTTGTTTTCCGATTTAAAGTTTTTGTTCAATTTATTCACTTTTATGTGTGGATTAGACATATTATAGCTTATTTAGTCATAAAATGTTGAAAACAGATATTTTAGACCAAGTTAAGAGCTAAAAATTAGAAATAATCTTGTTTTCAGATTTCAAGTTTCTTTTCAATTTCTGCACTTTTATTTGTGGATTGTACATATTATAGCTTATTTAGTCATAAAATGTTGCAGACAGATATTTTAGACCAAGTTAAGAGCTAAAAATTAGAAATAATCTTGTTTTCAGATTTCAAGATTTTGTTCAATTTATTCACTTTTATGTGTGGATTAGACATATTATAGCTTATTTAGTCATAAAATGTTGAAAACAAATATTTTATACCAAGTTGAGAGCTAAAAATTAGAAATAATCTTGTTTTCACATTTCAAGTTTTTGTTCAATTTATTCACTTTTATGTGTGGATTAGACATATTATAGCTTATTTAGTCATAAAATGTTGAAAACAGATATTTTAGATCAAGTTAATAGCTAAAAATTAGAAATAATCTTGTTTTCAGATTTAAAGTTTTTGTTCAATTTATTCACTTTTATGTGTGGATTAGACATATTATAGCTTATATAGTCATAAAATGTCGAAAACAGATATTTCAGACCAAGTTAAGAGCTAAAAATTAGAAATAATCTTGTTTTCCGATTTAAAGTTTTTGTTCAATTTATTCACTTTCATGTGTGGATTAGACATATTATAGCTTATTTAGTCATAAAATGTTGAAAACAGATATTTTAGACCAAGTTAAGAGCTAAAAATTAGAAATAATCTTGTTTTCAGATTTCAAGATTTTGTTCAATTTATTCACTTTTATGTGTGGATTAGACATATTATAGCTTATTTAGTCATAAAATGTTGAAAACAGATATTTTAGACCAAGTTAAGAGCTAAAAATTAGAAATAATCTTGTTTTCAGATTTCAATTTTTGTTCAATTTATTCACTTTTATGTGTGGATTAGACATATTATAGCTTATTTAGTCATAAAATGTTGAAAACAGATATTTTAGACCAAGTTAAGAGCTAAAAATTAGAAATAATCTTGTTTTCAGATTTCAAGTTTCTTTTCAATTTCTGCACTTTTATGTGTGGATTGTACATATTATAGCTTATTTAGTCATAAAATGTTGTAAACAGATATTTTAGACCAAGTTAAGAGCTAAAAATTAGAAATAATCTTGTTTTCAGATTTCAAGATTTTGTTCAATTTATTCACTTTTATGTGTGGATTAGACATATTATAGCTTATTTAGTCATAAAATGTGGAAAACAGATATTTTAGACCAAGTTAAGAGCTAGGAATTAGAAATAATCTTGTTTTCAGATTTCAAGTTTTTGTTCAATTTATTCACTTTTATGTGTGGATTAGACATATTATAGCTTATTTAGTCATAAAATGTTGAAAACAGATATTTTAGACCAAGTTAAGAGCTAAAAATTAGAAATAATCTTGTTTTCCGATTTAAAGTTTTTGTTCAATTTATTCACTTTTATGTGTGGATTAGACATATTATAGCTTATTTAGTCATAAAATGTTGAAAACAGATATTTTAGACCAAGTTAAGAGCTAAAAATTAGAAATAATCTTGTTTTCCGATTTAAAGTTTTTGTTCAATTTATTCACTTTTATGTGTGGATTAGATATATTATAGCTTATTCAGTCACAAAATGTTGAAAACAGATATTTTAGACCAAGTTAAGAGCTAAAAATTAGAAATAATCTTGTTTTCAGATTTCAAGATTTTGTTCAATTTATTCACTTTTATGTGTGGATTAGACATATTATAGCTTATTCAGTCATAAAATGTTGAAAACAGATATTTTAGACCAAGTTAGGAGCTAAAAATTAGAAATAATCTTGTTTTCAGTTTTCAAGATTTTGTTCAATTTATTCACTTTTATGTGTGGATTAGACATATTATACCTTATTTAGTCATAAAATGTTGAAAACAGATATTTTAGACCAAGTTAAGAGCTAAAAATTAGAAATAATCTTGTTTTCCGATTTAAAGTTTTTGTTCAATTTATTCACTTTTATGTGTGGATTAGACATATTATAGCTTATTTAGTCATAAAATGTTGAAAACAGATATTTTAGACCAAGTTAAGAGCTAAAAATTAGAAATAATCTTGTTTTCCGATTTAAAGTTTTGTTCAATTTATTCACTTTTATGTGTGGATTAGACATATTATAGCTTATTTAGTCATAAAATGTTGAAAACAGATATTTTAGACCAAGTTAAGAGCTAAGAATTAGAAATAATCTTGTTTTTAGATTTCAAGTTTTTGTTCAATTTATTCACTTTTATGTGTGGATTAGACATATTATAGCTTATTTAGTCATAAAATGTTGAAAACAGATATTTTAGACCAAGTTAAGAGCTAAAAATTAGAAATAATCTTGTTTTCAGATTTCAAGTTTCTTTTCAATTTCTGCACTTTTATGTGTGGATTGGACATTTTATAACTTATATAGTCATGAAATGCTGAAAACAGACATTTTAGACCAAGTTAAGAGCTAAAAATTAGAAATAATCTTGTTTTCCGATATAAAGTTTTTGTTCAATTTATTCACTTTTATGTGTGGATTAGACATATTATGCTTATTTAGTCATAAAATGTTGAAAACAGATATTTTAGACCAAGTAAAGAGCTAAAAATTAGAAATAATCTTGTTTTCCGATTTAAAGTTTTTGTTCAATTTATTCACTTTTATGTGAGGATTAGACATATTATAGCTTATTTAGTCATAAAATGTTGAAAACAGATATTTCGGACCAAGTTAAGAGCTAAAAATTAGAAATAATCTTGTTTTCAGATTTCAAGATTTTGTTCAATTTATTCACTTTTATGTGTGGATTAGACATATTATAGCTTATTTAGACATAAAATGTTGAAAACAGATATTTTAGACCAAGTTAAGAGCTAAAAATTAGAAATAATCTTGTTTTCCGATTTAAAGTTTTTGTTCAATTTATTCACTTTTATGTGTGGATTAGACATTTTATAGCTTATTTAGTCATAAAATGTTGAAAACAGATATTTTAGACCAAGTAAAGGGCTAAATATTAGAAATAATCTTGTTTTCCGATTTATAGTTTTTGTTCAATTTATTCACTTTTATGTGTGGATTAGACATATTATAGCTTATTTAGTCATAAAACGTTGAAAACAGATATCTTAGACCAAGTTAAGAGCTAAAAATTAGAAATAATCTTGTTTTCAGATTTCAAGATTTTGATCAATTTATTCACTTTTATGTGTGGATTAGACATATTATAGCTTATTTAGTCATAAAATGTTGAAAGCAGATATTTTAGACCAAGTTAAGAGCTAAAAATTAGAAATAATCTTGTTTTCCGATTTAAAGTTTTTGTTCAATTTTTTCACTTTCATGTGTGGATTAGACATATTATAGCTTATTTAGACATAAAATGTTGAAAACAGATATTTTAGACCAAGTTAAGAGCTAAGAATTAGAAATAATCTTGTTTTCAGATTTCAAGTTTTGTTCAATTTATTCACTTTTATGTGTGGATTAGACATATTATAGCTTATTTAGTCATAAAATGTTGAAAACAGATATTTTAGACCAAGTTAAGAGCTAAAAATTAGAAATAATCTTGTTTTCAGATTTCAAGTTTCTTTTCAATTTCTGCACTTTTATGTGTGGATTGTACATATTATAGCTTATTTAGTCATAAAATGTTGAAAACAGATATTTTAGACCAAGTTAAGAGCTAAAAATTAGAAATAATCTTGTTTTCAGATTTCAAGATTTTATTCAATTTATTCACTTTTATGTGTGGATTAGACATATTATAGCTTATTTAGTCTTAAAATGTTGAAAACAGATATTTTAGACCAAGTTAAGAGCTAAAAATTAGAAATAATCTTGTTTTCAGATTTCAAGTTTTTGTTCAATTTATTTTATTTTATGTGTGGATTAGACATATTATAGCTTATTTAGTCATAAAATGTTGAAAACAGATATTTTAGACCAAGTTAAGAGCTAAAAATTAGAAATAATCTTGTTTTTAGATTTCAAGTTTTTGTTCAATTTATTCACTTTTATGTGTGGATTAGACATATTATAGCTTATTTAGTCATAAAATGTTGAAAACAGATATTTTAGACCAAGTTAAGAGCTAAAAATTAGAAATAATCTTGTTTTCAGATTTCAAGTTTCTTTTCAATTTCTGCACTTTTATGTGTGGATTGGACATTTTATAACTTATATAGTCATGAAATGCTGAAAACAGACATTTTAGACCAAGTTAAGAGCTAAAAATTAGAAATAATCTTGTTTTCCGATATAAAGTTTTTGTTCAATTTATTCACTTTTATGTGTGGATTAGACATATTATAGCTTATTTAGTCATAAAATGTTGAAAACAGATATTTTAGACCAAGTAAAGAGCTAAAAATTAGAAATAATCTTGTTTTCCGATTTAAAGTTTTTGTTCAATTTATTCACTTTTATGTGTGGATTAGACATATTATAGCTTATTTATTCATAAAATGTTGAAAACAGATATTTCGGACCAAGTTAAGAGCTAAAAATTAGAAATAATCTTGTTTTCAGATTTCAAGATTTTGTTCAATTTATTCACTTTTATGTGTGGATTAGACATATTATAGCTTATTTAGACATAAAATGTTGAAAACAGATATTTTAGACCAAGTTAAGAGCTAAAAATTAGAAATAATCTTGTTTTCCGATTTAAAGTTTTTGTTCAATTTATTCACTTTTATGTGTGGATTAGACATTTTATAGCTTATTTAGTCATAAAATGTTGAAAACAGATATTTTAGACCAAGTAAAGGGCTAAAAATTAGAAATAATCTTGTTTTCCGATTTATAGTTTTTGTTCAATTTATTCACTTTTATGTGTGGATTAGACATATTATAGCTTATTTAGTCATAAAAACGTTGAAAACAGATATCTTAGACCAAGTTAAGAGCTAAAAATTAGAAATAATCTTGTTTCAGATTTCAAGATTTTGTTCAATTTATTCACTTTTATGTGTGGATTAGACATATTATAGCTTATTTAGTCATAAAATGTTGAAAGCAGATATTTTAGACCAAGTTAAGAGCTAAAAATTAGAAATAATCTTGTTTTCCGATTTAAAGTTTTTGTTCAATTTTTTCACTTTCATGTGTGGATTAGACATATTATAGCTTATTTAGACATAAAATGTTGAAAACAGATATTTTAGACCAAGTTAAGAGCTAAGAATTAGAAATAATCTTGTTTTCAGATTTCAAGTTTTTGTTCAATTTATTCACTTTTATGTGTGGATTAGACATATTATAGCTTATTTAGTCATAAAATGTTGAAAACAGATATTTTAGACCAAGTTAAGAGCTAAAAATTAGAAATAATCTTGTTTTCAGATTTCAAGTTTCTTTTCAATTTCTGCACTTTTATGTGTGGATTGTACATATTATAGCTTATTTAGTCATAAAATGTTGAAAACAGATATTTTAGACCAAGTTAAGAGCTAAAAATTAGAAATAATCTTGTTTTCAGATTTCAAGATTTTATTCAATTTATTCACTTTTATGTGTGGATTAGACATATTATAGCTTATTTAGTCATAAATGTTGAAAACAGATATTTTAGACCAAGTTAAGAGCTAAAAATTAGAAATAATCTTGTTTTCAGATTTCAAGTTTTTGTTCAATTTATTTTATTTTATGTGTGGATTAGACATATTATAGCTTATTTAGTCATAAAATGTTGAAAACAGATATTTTAGACCAAGTTAAGAGCTAAAAATTAGAAATAATCTTGTTTTCAGATTTCAAGTTTTTGTTCAATTTATTCACTTTTATGTGTGGATTAGACATATTATAGCTTATTTAGTCATAAAATGTTGAAAACAGATATTTTAGACTAAGTTAAGAGCTAAAAATTAGAAATAATCTTGTTTTCAGATTTCAAGTTTCTTTTCAATTTCTGCACTTTTATGTGTGGATTGTACATATTATAGCTTATTTAGTCATAAAATGTTGAAAACAGATATTTTAGACCAAGTTAAGAGCTAAAAATTAGAAATAATCTTGTTTTCAGATTTCAAGATTTTGTTCAATTTATTCACTTTTATGTGTGGATTAGACATATTATAGCTTATTTAGTCATAAAATGTTGAAAACAGATATTTTAGACCAAGTTAAGAGATAAAAATTAGAAATAATCTTGTTTTCCGATTTAAAGTTTTTGTTCAATTTATTCACTTTTATGTGTGGATTAGACATATTATAGCTTATTTAGTCATAAAATGTTGAAAACAGATATTTTAGACCAAGTTAAGAGCTAAAAATTAGAAATAATCTTGTTTTCCGATTTAAAGTTTTTGTTCAATTTATTCACTTTTATGTGTGGATTAGACATATTATAGCTTATTTAGTCATAAAATGTTGAAAACAGATATTTTAGACCAAGTTAAGAGCTAAGAATTAGAAATAATCTTGTTTTCAGATTTCAAGTTTCTGTTCAATTTATTCACTTTTATGGGTGGATTAGACATATTATAGCTTATTTAGTCATAAAATGTTGAAAACAGATATTTTAGACCAAGTTAAGAGCTAAAAATTAGAAATAATCTCGTTTTCCGATTTAAAGTTTTTGTTCAATTTATTCACTTTTATGTGTGGATTAGACATATTATAGCTTATTTATTCATAAAATGTTGAAAACAGATATTTTAGACCAAGTTAAGAGCTAAAAATTTGAAATAATCTTGTTTTCAGATTTCAAGTTTCTTTTCAATTTCTGCACTTTTATGTGTGGATTGTACATATTATAGCTTATTTAGTCATAAAATGTTGAAAACAGATATTTTAGACCAAGTTAGGAGCTAAAAATTAGAAATAATCTTGTTTTCAGATTTCAAGATTTTGTTCAATTTATTCACTTTTATGTGTGGATTAGACATATTATAGCTTATTTAGTCATAAAATGTTGTAAACAGATATTTTAGACCAAGTTAAGAGCTAAAAATTAGAAATAATCTTGTTTTCCGATTTAAAGTTTTTGTTCAATTTATTCACTTTTATGTATGGATTGTACATATTATAGCTTATTTAGTCATAAAATGTTGAAAACAGATATTTTAGACCAAGTTAAGAGCTAAAAATTAGAAATAATCTTGTTTTCAGATTTCAAGATTTTATTCAATTTATTCACTTTTATGTGTGGATTAGACATATTATAGCTTATTTAGTCATAAAATGTTGAAAACAGATATTTTAGACCAAGTTAAGAGCTAAAAATTAGAAATAATCTTGTTTTCAGATTTCAAGTTTTTGTTCAATTTATTTTATTTTATGTGTGGATTAGACATATTATAGCTTATTTAGTCATAAAATGTTGAAAACAGATATTTTAGACCAAGTTAAGAGCTAAAAATTAGAAATAATCTTGTTTTCAGATTTCAAGTTTTTGTTCAATTTATTCACTTTTATGTGTGGATTAGACATATTATAGCTTATTTAGTCATAAAATGTTGAAAACAGATATTTTAGACCAAGTTAAGAGCTAAAAATTAGAAATAATCTTGTTTTCAGATTTCAAGATTTTGTTCAATTTATTCACTTTTATGTGTGGATTAGACATATTATAGCTTATTTAGTCATAAAATGTTGAAAACAGATATTTTAGACCAAGTTAAGAGATAAAAATTAGAAATAATCTTGTTTTCCGATTTAAAGTTTTTGTTCAATTTATTCACTTTTATGTGTGGATTAGACATATTATAGCTTATTTAGTCATAAAATGTTGAAAACAGATATCTTAGACCAAGTTAAGAGCTAAAAATTAGAAATAATCTTGTTTTCCGATTTAAAGTTTTTGTTCAATTTATTCACTTTTATGTGTGGATTAGACATATTATAGCTTATTTAGTCATAAAATGTTGAAAACAGATATTTTAGACCAAGTTAAGAGCTAAGAATTAGAAATAATCTTGTTTTCAGATTTCAAGTTTCTGTTCAATTTATTCACTTTTATGGGTGGATTAGACATATTATAGCTTATTTAGTCATAAAATGTTGAAAACAGATATTTTAGACCAAGTTAAGAGCTAAAAATTAGAAATAATCTCGTTTTCCGATTTAAAGTTTTTGTTCAATTTATTCACTTTTATGTGTGGATTAGACATATTATAGCTTATTTATTCATAAAATGTTGAAAACAGATATTTTAGACCAAGTTAAGAGCTAAAAATTTGAAATAATCTTGTTTTCAGATTTCAAGTTTCTTTTCAATTTCTGCACTTTTATGTGTGGATTGTACATATTATAGCTTATTTAGTCATAAAATGTTGAAAACAGATATTTTAGACCAAGTTAGGAGCTAAAAATTAGAAATAATCTTGTTTTCAGATTTCAAGATTTTGTTCAATTTATTCACTTTTATGTGTGGATTAGACATATTATAGCTTATTTAGTCATAAAATGTTGTAAACAGATATTTTAGACCAAGTTAAGAGCTAAAAATTAGAAATAATCTTGTTTTCCGATTTAAAGTTTTTGTTCAATTTATTCACTTTTATGTGTGGATTAGACATATTATAGCTTATTTAGTCATAAAATGTTGAAAACAGATATTTTAGACCAAGTTAAGAGCTAAGAATTAGAAATAATCTTGTTTTCAGATTTAAAGTTTTTGTTCAATCTATTCACTTTTATGTGTGGATTAGACATATTATAGCTTATTTAGTCATAAAATGTTGAAAACAGATATTTTAGACCAAGTTATGAGCTAAAAATTAGAAATAATCTTGTTTTCAGATTTCAAGTTTCTTTTCAATTTCTGCACTTTTATGTGTGGATTGTACATATTATAGCTTATTTAGTCATAAAATGTTGAAAACAGATATTTTAGACCAAGTTAGGAGCTAAAAATTAGAAATAATCTTGTTTTCAGATTTCAAGATTTTGTTCAATTTATTCACTTTTATGTGTGGATTAGACATATTATAGCTTATTTAGTCATAAAATGTTGTAAACAGATATTTTAGACCAAGTTAAGAGCTAAAAATTAGAAATAATCTTGTTTTCCGATTTAAAGTTTTTGTTCAATTTATTCACTTTTAGGTGTGGATTAGACATATTATAGCTTATTTAGTCATAAAATGTTGAAAACAGATATTTTAGACCAAGTTAAGAGCTAAAAATTAGAAATAATCTTGTTTTCCGATTTAAAGTTTTTGTTCAATTTATTCACTTTTATGTGTGGATTAGACATATTATAGCTTATTTAGTCATAAAATGTTGAAAACAGATATTTTAGACCAAGTTAAGAGCTAAAAATTAGAAATAATCTTGTTTTCAGATTTCAAGTTTCTTTTCAATTTCTGCACTTTTATGTGTGGATTGGACATTTTATAACTTATATAGTCATGAAATGCTGAAAACAGACATTTTAGACCAAGTTAAGAGCTAAAAATTAGAAATAATCTTGTTTTCCGATTTAAAGTTTTTGTTCAATTTATTCACTTTTATGTGTGGATTAGACATATTATAGCTTATTTAGTCATAAAATGTTGAAAACAGATATTTTAGACCAAGTAAAGAGCTAAAAATTAGAAATAATCTTGTTTTCCTATTTAAAGTTTTTGTTCAATTTATTCACTTTTATGTGTGGATTAGACATATTATAGCTTATTTAGTCATAAAATGTTGAAAACAGATATTTCAGACCAAGTTAAGAGCTAAAAATTAGAAATAATCTTGTTTTCAGATTTCAAGATTTTGTTCAATTTATTCACTTTTATGTGTGGATTAGACATTTTATAGCTTATTTAGTCATAAAATGTTGAAAACAGATATTTTAGACCAAGTAAAGAGCTAAAAATTATAAATAATCTTGTTTTCCGATTTAAAGTTTTTGTTCAATTTATTCACTTTTATGTGTGGATTAGACATATTATAGCTTATTTAGTCATAAAACGTTGAAAACAGATATTTTAGACCAAGTTAAGAGCTAAAAATTAGAAATAATCTTGTTTTCAGATTTCAAGATTTTGTTCAATTTATTCACTTTTATGTGTGGATTAGACATATTATAGCTTATTTAGTCATAAAATGTTGAAAGCAGATATTTTAGACCAAGTTAAGAGCTAAAAATTAGAAATAATCTTGTTTTCCGATTTAAAGTTTTTGTTCAATTTTCTCACTTTCATGTGTGGATTAGACATATTATAGCTTATTTAGTCATAAAATGTTGAAAACAGATATTTTAGACCAAGTTAAGAGCTAAGAATTAGAAATAATCTTGTTTTCAGATTTCAAGTTTTTGTTCAATTTATTCACTTTTATGTGTGGATTAGACATATTATAGCTTATTTAGTCATAAAATGTTGAAAACAGAAATTTTAGACCAAGTTAAGAGCTAAAAATTTGAAATAATCTTGTTTTCAGATTTCAAGTTTCTTTTCAATTTCTGCACTTTTATGTGTGGATTGTACTTATTATAGCTTATTTAGTCATAAAATGTTGAAAACAGATATTTTAGACCAAGTTAAGAGCTAAAACTTAGAAATAATCTTGTTTTCAGATTTCAAGATTTTATTCAATTTATTCACTTTTATGTGTGGATTAGACATATTATAGCTTATTTAGTCATAAAATGTTGAAAACAGATATTTTAGACCAAGTTAAGAGCTAAAAATTAGAAATAATCTTGTTTTCAGATTTCAAGTTTTTGTTCAATTTATTTTATTTTATGTGTGGATTAGACATATTATAGCTTATTTAGTAATAAAATGTTGAAAACAGATATTTTAGACCAAGTTAAGAGCTAAAAATTAGAAATAATCTTGTTTTCAGATTTCAAGTTTTTGTTCAATTTATTCACTTTTATGTGTGGATTAGACATATTATAGCTTATTTAGTCATAAAATGTTGAAAACAGATATTTTAGACCAAGTTAAGAGCTAAAAATTAGAAATAATCTTGTTTTCAGATTTCAAGTTTCTTTTCAATTTCTGCACTTTTATGTGTGGATTGTACATATTATGGCTTATTTAGTCATAAAATGTTGAAAACAGATATTTTAGACCAAGTTAAGAGCTAAAAATTAGAAATAATCTTGTTTTCAGATTTCAAGATTTTGTTCAATTTATTCACTTTTATGTGTGGATTAGACATATTATAGCTTATTTAGTCATAAAATGTTGAAAACAGATATTTTAGACCAAGTTGAGAGCTAAAAATTAGAAATAATCTTGTTTTTCGATTTAAAGTTCTTTTTTCAATTTCTGCACTTTTATGTGTGGATTAGACATATTATAGCTTATTTAGTCATAAAATGTTGAAAACAGATATTTTAGACCAAGTTAAGAGCTAAAAGTTAGAAATAATCTTGTTTTCAGATTTCAAGTTTCTTTTCAATTTCTGCACTTTTATGTGTGGATTGTACATATTATAGCTTATTTAGTCATAAAATGTTGAAAACAGATATTTTGGACCAAGTTAGGAGCTAAAAATTAGAAATAATCTTGTTCTCAGATCTCAAGATTTTGTTCAATTTATTCACTTTTATGTGTGGATTAGACATATTATAGCTTATTTAGTCATAAAATGTTGAAAACAGCTATTTTAGACCATGTTAAGAGCTAAAAATTAGAAATAATCTTGTTTTCAGATTTCAAGATTTTGTTCAATTTATTCACTTTTATGTGTGGATTAGACATATTATAGCTTATTTAGTCATAAAATGTTGAAAACAGATATTTTAGACCAAGTTAAGAGCTAAAAATTAGAAATAATCTTGTATTCCGATTTAAAGTTTTTGTTCAATTTATTCACTTTTATGTGTGGATTAGACATATTATAGCTTATTTAGTCATAAAATGTTGAAAACAGATATTTTAGACCAAGTTAAGAGCCAAAAATTAGAAATAATCTTGTTTTCAGATTTCAAGTTTTTGTTCAATTTATTCACTTTTATGTGTGGATTAGACATATTATAGCTTATTTAGTCATAAAATGTTGAAAACAGATATTTTAGACCAATTTAAGAGCTAAAAATTAGAAATAATCTTGTTTTCCGATTTAAAGTTTTTGTTCAATTTATTCACTTTTATGTGTGGATAAGACATATTATAACTTATTTAGTCATAAAATGTTGAAAACAGATATTTTAGACCAAGTTAAGAGCTAAAAATTAGAAATAATCTTGTTTTCAGATTTCAAGTTTCTTTTCAATTTCTGCACTTTTATGTGTGGATTGTACATATTATAGCTTATTTAGTCATAAAATGTTGAAAACAGATATTTTAGACAATGTTAAGAGCTAAAATTTAGAAATAATCTTGTTTTCAGATTTCAAGATTTTGTTCAATTTATTCAATTCTATGTGTGGATTAGACATATTATAGCTTATTTAGTCATAAAATGTTGAAAACAGATATTTTAGACCAAGTTAAGAGCTAAAAATTAGAAATAATCTTGTTTTCAGATTTCAAGATTTTGTTCAATTTATTCACTTTTGTGTGTGGATTAGACATATTATAGCTTATTTAGTCATAAAATGTTGAAAACAGATATTTTAGACCAAGTTAAGAGCTAAAAATTAGAAATAATCTTGTTTTCCGTTTTAAAGTTTTTGTTCAATTTATTCACTTTTATGTGTGGATTAGACATATTATAGCTTATTTAGTCATAAAATGTTGAAAACAGATATTTTAGACCAAGTTAAGAGCTAAGATTTAGAAATAATCTTGTTTTCAGATTTCAAGTTTTTGTTCAATTTATTCACTTTTATGTATGGATTAGACATATTATAGCTTATTTAGTCATAAAATGTTGAAAACAGATATTTAAGACCAAGTTAAGAGCTAAAAATAATAAATATCCTTTTTTCAGATTTCAAGTTTTTGTTCAATTTATTCACTTTTATGTGTGGATTAGACATATTATAGGTTATTTAGTCATAAAATGTTGAAAACAGATATTTTAGACCAAGTTGAGAGCTAAAAATTAGAAATAATCTTGTTTTCAGATTTCAAGATTTTGTTCAATTTATTCACTTTTATGTGTGGATTAGACATATTATAGCTTATTTAGTCATAAAATGTTGAAAACAGATATTTTGGACCAAGTTAAGAGCTAAAAATTAGAAATAATCTTGTTTTCCGATTTAAAGTTTTTTTTCAATTTATTCACTTGTATGTGTGGATTAGACATATTATAGCTTATTTAGTCATAAAATGTTGAAAACAGATATTTTAGACCAAGTTAAGAGCTAAAAATTAGAAATAATCTTGTTTTCCGATTTAAAGTTTTTGTTCAATTTATTCACTTTTATGTGTGGATTAGTCATATTATAGCTTATTTAGTCATAAAATGTTGAAAACAGATATTTTAGACCAAGTTAAGAGCTAAAGATTAGAAATAATCTTGTTTTCAGATTTCAAGTTTCTTTTCAATTTCTGCACTTTTATGTGTGGATTGTACATTTTATAGCTTATTTAGTCATAATATGTTGAAAACAGATATTTTAGACCAAGTTAAGAGCTAAAAATTAGAAATAATCTTGTTTTCAGATTTCAAGTTTTTGTTCAATTTATTCACTTTTATGTGTGGATTAGACATATTATAGCTTATTTAGTCATAAAATGTTGAAAACAGATATTTTAGACCAAGTTAAGAGCTAAAAATTAGAAATAATCTTGTTTTCCGATTTAAAGTTTTTGTTCAATTTATTCACTTTTATGTGTGGATTAGACATATTATAACTTATTTAGTCATAAAATGTTGAGAACAGATATTTTAGACCAAGTTAAGAGCTAAAAATTAGAAATAATCTTGTTCAACATTTTATGACTAAATAAGCTATAATATGTCTAATCCACACATAAAAGTGCAGAAATTGAAAAAAAAACTTTAAATCGGAAAACAAGATTATTTCTATTTTTTAGCTCTTAACTTGGTCTAAAATATCTGTTTTCAACATTTTATGACTTAATAAGCTATAATATGTCTAATCCACACATAAAAGTGCAGAAATTGAAAAAAAAAACTTTAAATCGGAAAACCAGATTATTTCTAATTTTTAGCTCTTAACTTGGTCTAAAATATCTGTTTTCAACATTTTATGACTAAACAAGCTATAATATGTCTAATCCACACATAAAAGTGCAGAAATTGAAAAAAAACTTTAAATCGGAAAACAAGATTATTTCTTATTTTTAGCTCTTAACTTAGTCTAAAATATCTGTTTTCAACATTTTATGACTAAATAAGCTATAATATGTCTAATCCACACATAAAAGTGCAGAAATTGAAAAAAAACTTTAAATCGGAAAACAAGATTATTTCTAATTTTTAGCTCTTAACTTGGTCTAAAATATCTGTTTTCAACATTTTATGACTAAATAAGCTATAATATGTCTAATCCACACATAAAAGTGCAGAAATTGAAAAAAAACTTTAAATCGGAAAACAAGATTATTTCTAATTTTTAGCTCTTAACTTGGTCTAAAATATCTGTTTTCAATATTTCATGACTAAATAAGCTATAATATGTCTAATCCACCCATAAAAGTGCAGAAATTGAAAAAAAACTTTAAATCGGAAAACAAGATTATTTCTAATATTTAGCTCTTAACTTGGTCTAAAATATCTGTTTTCAACATTTTATGACTAAATAAGCTATAATATGTCTCATCCACACATAAAAGTGCAGAAATTGAAAAAAAACTTTAAATCGGAAAACAAGATTATTTCTAATTCTTAGCTCTTAACTTGGTCTAAAATATCTGTTTTCAACATTTTATGACTAAATAAGCTATAATATGTCTAATCGACACATAAAAGTGCAGAAATTGAAAAGAAACCTGAAATTGGAAAACAAGATTATTTCTAATTTTTAGCTCTTAGCTTGGTCTAAAATATCTGTTTTCAACATTTTATGACTAAATAAGCTATAATATGTCTAATCTACACATAAAAGTGCAGAAATTGAAAAGAAACTTGAAATCGGAAAACAAGATTATTTCTAATTTTTAGCTCTTAACTTGGTCTAAGATATCTGTTTTCAACATTTTATGACTAAATAAGCTATAATATGTCTAATCCACACATAAAAGTTCAGAAATTGAAAAAAAAACTTTAAATCGGAAAACAAGATTATTTCTAATTTTTAGCTCTTAACTTGATCTAAAATATCTGTTTTCAACATTTTATGAGTAAATAAGCTATAATGTGTCTAATCCACACATAAAAGTGCAGAAATTGAAAAAAAACTTTAAATCGGAAAACAAGATTATTTCTAATTTTTAGCTCTTAACTTGGTCTAAAATATCTGTTTTCAACATTTTATGACTAAATAAGCTATAATATGTCTAATCCGCACATAAAAGTGCAGAAATTGAAAAGAAACTTGAAATCGGAAAACAAGATTATTTCTAATTTTTAGCTCTTAACTTGGTCTAAAATATCTGTTCTCAACATTTTATGACTAAATAAGCTATAATATGTCTAATCCACACATAAAAGTGCAGAAATTGAAAAAAAACTTTAAATCGGAAAACAAGATTATTTCTAATTTTTAGCTCTTAACTTGGTCTAAAATATCTGTTTTCAACATTTCATGACTAAATATGCTATAATATGTCTAATCCACCCATAAAAGTGCAGAAATTGGAAAAAAACTTTAAATCGGAAAACAAGATTATTTCTAATTTTTAGCTCTTAACTTGGTCTAAAATATCTGTTTTCAACATTTTATGACTACATAAGCTATTATATGTCTAATCCACACATAAAAGTGCAGAAATTGAAAAAAAACTTTAAATCGGAAAACAAGATTATTTCTAATTTTTAGCTCTTAACTTGGTCTAAAATATCTGTTTTCAACATTTTATGACTAAATAAGCTATAATATGTCTAATCCACACATAAGAGTGCAGAAATTGAAAAAAAACTTTCAATCGGAAAACAAGATTATTTCTAATTTTTAGCTCTTAACTTGGTCTAAAATATCTGTTTTCAATATATTATGACTAAATAAGCTATAATATGTCTAATCCACACATAAAAGTGCAGAAATTGAAAAGAAACTTGAAATCGGAAAACAAGATTATTTCTAATTTTTAGCTCTTAACTTGGTCTAAAATATCTGTTCTCAACATTTTATGACTAAATAAGCTATAATATGTCTGATCCACACATAAAAGTGCAGAAATTGAAAAAAAAACTTTAAATCGGAAAACAAGATTATTTCTAATTTTTAGCTCTTAACTTGGTCTAAAATATCTGTTTTCAACATTTTATGACTAAATAAGCTATAATATGTCTAATCCGCACATAAAAGTGCAGAAATTGAAAAGAAACTTGAAATCGGAAAACAAGATTATTTCTAATTTTTAGCTCTTAACTTGGTCTAAAATATCTGTTCTCAACATTTTATGACTAAATAAGCTATAATATGTCTAATCCACACATAAAAGTGCAGAAATTGAAAAAAAACTTTAAATCGGAAAACAAGATTATTTCTAATTTTTAGCTCTTAACTTGGTCTAAAATATCTGTTTTCAACATTTCATGACAAAATAAGCTATAATATGTCTAATCCACCCATAAAAGTGCAGAAATTGGAAAAAAACTTTAAATCGGAAAACAAGATTATTTCTAATTTTTAGCTCTTAACTTGGTCTAAAATATCTGTTTTCAACATTTTATGACTAAATAAGCTATAATATGTCTAATCCACCCATAAAAGTGCAGAAATTGAAAAAAAACTTTAAATCGGAAAACAAGATTATTTCTAATTTTTAGCTCTTAACTTGGTCTAAAATATCTGTTTTCAACATTTTATGACTAAATAAGCTATTATATGTCTAATCCACACATAAAAGTGCAGAAATTGAAAAAAAACTTTATACCGGAAAACAAGATTATTTCTAATTTTTAGCTCTTAACTTGGTCTAAAATATCTGTTTTCAACATTTTATGACTAAATAAGCTATAATATGTCTAATCCACACATAAGAGTGCAGAAATTGAAAAAAAACTTTCAATCGGAAAACAAGATTATTTCTAATTTTTAGCTCTTAACTTGGTCTAAAATATCTGTTTTCAACATTTTATGACTAAATAAGCTATAATATGTCTAATCCATACATAAAAGTGCAGAAATTGAAAAGAAACTTGAAATCGGAAAACAAGATTATTTCTAATTTTTAGCTCTTAACTTGGTCTAAAATATCTGTTTTCAACATTTTATGACTAAATAAGCTATAATATGTCTAATCCAAACATAAAAGTGCAGAAATTGAAAAAAAAACTTTAAATCGGAAAACAAGATTATTTCTAATTTTTAGCTCTTAACTTGGTCTAAAATATCTGTTTTCAACATTTTATGACTAAATAAGCTATAATATGTCTAATCCGCACATAAAAGTGCAGAAATTGAAAAGAAACTTGAAATCGGAAAACAAGATTATTTCTAATTTTTAGCTCTTAACTTGGTCTAAAATATCTGTTCTCAACATTTTATGACTAAATAAGCTATAATATGTCTAATCCACACATAAAAGTGCAGAAATTGAAAAAAAACTTTAAATCGGAAAACAAGATTATTTCTAATTTTTAGCTCTTAACTTGATCTAAAATATCTCTTTTCAACATTTTATGACTAAATAAGCTATAATATGTCTAATCCACACATAAAAGTGCAGAAATTGAAAAGAAACTTGAAATTGGAAAACAAAATTATTTCTAATTTTTAGCTCTTAACTTGGTCTAAAATATCTGTTTTCAACATTTTATGACTAAATAAGCTATAATATGTCTAATACACACATAAAAGTGCAGAAATTGAAAAGAAACTGGAAATCGGAAAACAAGATTATTTCTAATTTTTAGCTCTTAACTTGGTCTAAAATATCTGTTTTCAACATTTCATGACTAAATAAGCTATAATATGTCTAATCCACACATAAAAGTGCAGAAATTGAAAAGAAACTTGAAATTGGAAAACAAAATTATTTCTAATTTTTAGCTCTTAACTTGGTCTAAAATATCTGTTTTCAACATTTTATGACTAAATAAGCTATAATATGTCTAATCCACACATAAAAGTGCAGAAATTGAAAAGAAACTTGAAATCGGAAAACAAGATTATTTCTAATTTTTAGCTCTTAACTTGGTCTAAAATATCTGTTTTCAACATTTCATGACTAAATAAGCTATAATATGTCTAATCCACACATAAAAGTGCAGAAATTGAAAAGAAACTTGAAATTGGAAAACAAAATTATTTCTAATTTTTAGCTCTTAACTTGGTCTAAATTATCTGTTTTCAACATTTTATGACTAAATAAGCTATAATATGTCTAATCCACACATGAAAGTGCAGAAATTGAAAAGAAACTTGAAATCGGAAAACAAGATTATTTCTAATTTTTAGCTCTTAACTTGGTCTAAAATATTTGTTTTCAACTATTTATGACTAAATAAGCTATAATATGTCTAATCCACACATAAAAGTGCAGAAATTGAAAAAAAACTTTAAATCGGAAAACAAGATTATTTCTAATTTTTAGCTCTTAACTTGGTCTAAAATATCTGTTTTCAACATTTTATGACTAAATAAGCTATAATATGTCTAATCCACACATAAAAGTGCAGAAATTGAAAAAAAACTTTAAATCGGAAAACAAGACTATTTCTAATTTTTAGCTCTTAACTTGGTCTAAAATATCTGTTTTCAACATTTTATGACTAAATAAGCTATAATATGTCTAATCCGCACATAAAAATGCAGAAATTGAAAAGAAAATTGAAATCGGAAAACAAGATTATTTCTAATTTTTAGCTCTTAACTTGGTCTAAAATATCTGTTCTCAACATTTTATGACTAAATAAGCTATAATATGTCTAATCCACACATAAAAGTGCAGAAATTGAAAAAAACTTTATATCGGAAAACAAGATTATTTCTAATTTTTAGCTCTTAACTTGGTCTAAAATATCTGTTTTCAACATTTCATGACTAAATATGCTATAATATGTCTAATCCACACATAAAAGTGCAGAAATTGAAAAAAAACTTTAAATCGGAAAACAAGATTATTTCTAATTTTTAGCTCTTAACTTGGTCTAAAATATCTGTTTTCAACATTTTATGACTAAATAAGCTATAATATGTCTAATCCACACATAAAAGTGCAGAAATTGAAAAAAAAAACTTTAAATCGGAAAACAAGATTATTTCTATTTTTTAGCTCTTAACTTGGTCTAAAATATGTTTTCAACATTTTATGACTTAATAAGCTATAATATGTCTAATCCACACATAAAAGTGAAGAAATTGAAAAAAAACTTTAAATCGGAAAACAAGATTATTTCAAATTTTTAGCTCTTAACTTGGTCTAAAATATCTGTTTTCAACATTTTATGACTAAATAAGCTATAATATGTCTAATCCACACATAAAAGTGCAGAAATTGAAAAAAAACTTTAAATTGGAAAACAAGATTATTTCTAATTTTTAGCTCTTAACTTGGTCTAAAATATCTGTTTTCAACATTTCATGACTAAATAAACTATAATATGTCTAATCCACCCATAAAAGTGCAGAAATTGAAAAAAAACTTTAAATCGGAAAACAAGATTATTTCTAATTTTTAGCTCTTAACTTGGTCTAAAATATCTGTTTTCAACATTTTATGACTAAATAAGCTATAATATGTCTCATCCACACATAAAAGTGCAGAAATTGAAAAAAAAACTTTAAATCGGAAAACAAGATTATTTCTAATTTTTAGCTCTTAACTTGGTCTAAAATATCTGTTTTCAACATTTCATGACTAAATAAGCTATAATATGTCTCATCCACACATAAAAGTGCAGAAATTGAAAAAAAACTTTAAATCGGAAAACAAGATTATTTCTAATTTTTAGCTCTTAACTTGGTCTAAAATATCTGTTTTCAACATTTCATGACTAAATAAGCTATAATATGTCTAATCCACACATAAAAGTGCAGAAATTGAAAAGAAACTTGAAATTGGAAAACAAAATTATTTCTAATTTTTAGCTCTTAACTTGGTCTAAAATATCTGTTTTCAACATTTTATGACTAAATAAGCT
>CAUEHI010000699.1:0-50000 GCA_958507055.1 Crioceris asparagi
ACCATCACCATCACCATCACCATCACCATCACCATCACCATCACCATCACCATCACCATCACCATCACCATCACCATCACCATCACCATCACCATCACCATCACCATCACCATCACCATCACCATCACCATCACCATCACCATCACCATCACCATCACCATCACCATCACCATCACCATCACCATCACCATCACCATCACCATCACCATCACCATCACCATCACCATCACCAACACCATCACCATCACCATCACCATCACCATCACCATCACCATCACCATCACCATCACCATCACCATCACCATCACCATCACCATCACCATCACCATCACCATCACCATCACCATCACCATCACAATCACCATCACCATCACCATCACCATCACCATCACCATCACCATCACCATCACCATCACCATCACCATCACCATCACCATCACCATCACCATCACCATCACCATCACCATCACCATCACCATCACCATCACCATCACCATCACCATCACCATCACCATCACCATCACCATCACCATCACCATCACCATCACCATCACCATCACCATCACCATCACCATCGCCATCACCATCACCATCACCATCACCATCACCATCACCATCACCATCACCATCACCATCAACATCACCATCACCATCACCATCACCATCACCATCACCATCACCATCACCATCACCATCACCATCACCATCACCATCACCATCACCATCACCATCACCATCACCATCACCATCACCATCACCATCACCATCACCATCACCATCACCATCACCATCACCATCACCATCACCATCACCATCACCATAACCATCACCATAACCATCACCATCACCATCACCATCACCATCACCATCACCATCATCATCACCATCACCATCACCATCACCATCACCATCACCATCACCATCACCATCACCATCACCATCACCATCACCATCACCATCACCATCACCATCACCATCACCATCACCATCACCATCACCATCACCATCACCATCACCATCACCATCACCATCACCATAACCATCACCATCACCATCACCATCACCATCACCATCACCATCACCATCACCATCACCATCACCATCACCATCACCATCACCATCACCATCACCATCACCATCACCATCACCATCACCATCACCATCACCATCACCATCACCATCACCATCACCATCACCATCACCATCACCATCACCATCTCCATCACCATCACCATCACTGTTAATATTAGTTTAAATTTGGCGCATCTTCTGTGTCATGTGTCATGTCAACTTGTCGCGCACTCTTGAAGGTGCAGCTGATCTTAGATCACATTATTATATTTGAAGATATCCGGTTGTTAACATGTCGCCATCGTAATTGTCTTGAATAAATAATCTTATATCTTATGTTAAAATACTCGTTTTATTTAACAGGTTATGGGCCCAGTCACCCTCATAACTATTTGTTCGTGAGTTCCGTAACGTAAATTCAGTGATTACCGAAAAATAAAATACCAAACCATTTTTTCTGGTACTTCCGCGACGTGTCGGTTTTGGAATACTTATCTTTCAAGAGAAATAAATCTTAATAGAAATTAAAAATGTCATCAAATAACCACATGGCATTAATTGAGAGACTAACTGGCAGAGATAATTTCGCAAGCTGGAGTTTCGCAGTTCAAACATATTTAGAGCACGAGGAACTGTGGGAGTGTATATCCGACGACGCAGTTGTCGATGCCAAGAAAGACAGTAAGGCCAAATCAAAAATTGTGTTACTAGTAGATCCAATAAACTATATCCACGTGCAAGAAGCGAAGACTGCGAAGGAAGCCTGGAGTAATCTATGCAGAGCCTTTGACGACTCAGGTCTTGTTCGACGAGTTGGATTACTTCGTGATCTTATAACTACTTCTCTTGAAAACTGTCAAGATATTGAAGAATATGTCAGTAAAGTTATAACTACAGCACACAAGCTTCGGAATATCGGCTTTAAGGTAGATGATGAATGGCTAGGCACCTTGTTACTGGCTGGATTACCTGAACAGTACAAGCCAATGACAATGGCCATTGAAAGCTCTGGTGTCACTATAACAGCTGATCTAATTAAAACAAAACTACTACAGGAAGTCAAGCAATCTGAACGAGGCGCATTTTATGTTAATAAATGTCAACAAAAACAGACATTCAAGTCAAATATAATCAAAGGACCAAGATGTTACTCGTGTAATAAATACGGACACATTAGCAAAAACTGTAAGAGCAAGACTAAGAAGAAACAAAGTGATAACTTTTTTGTAGCTATTCTCTCAGCGGTATCAAGCAACTATGACTCAGGATGGTATGTGGACTCAGGCGCATCGATGCATATGACTATGCACAAAGAATGGATCTATGATGAGATACCACTGCCAATCAAAAGTATCCGTGTTGCAAACAACAAAGAATTACAAGTAGAGTGTTGTGGTAAGGTTAATATTAATGTACCACAAAAGGATGGATCTATCAGTACCATACAGGTAAAAGATGTACTTTATGTTCCTGATCTTTCTACTAATCTTCTCTCCGTCAGTCAGATGATTAAAAATAATTGCAATATTAAATTTAATAGCAAAGGCTGCATTATATTTAATAAAGATAATATTGCAGTAGCTACTGCTATACTTATTAATAACATGTATAAGCTTAACATAGCTTCTGTACAAACATGCTTATCTGGAAATATTAATGATAATTTTTATTTATGGCACCAACGTATGGGTCATCTCAACTACTTTGATCTGAAGAAACTGGAAAACTGCACTGAAGGTGTAAAACTATACCAGAGCAATAACATGACCTGCATCTCCTGTTTAGAAGGTAAACAAACCAGGCTACCATTTAAAAGTGAAGGTTCCCGAGCAACAAGGTTACTAGAACTAGTTCACTCTGATATATGTGGGCCCATGGAGGTGAAATCACTGGGAAATGCAAGGTATTTTCTGACCTTTATTGATGATTTCTCTAGAAAAGTGTTTGTTTTCATTTTGAAGTCAAAGTCTGAATGCCTAGATAAATTCAAAGAATATAAATGTTTAGTAGAAAATCAACTTGACGCAAAAATCAAAGTACTGCGTACTGATAATGGAACTGAATACATAAATAAGAATTTTTCTGAATTTTTAAAGTTATCCGGCATACAACATCAAACATCGACTCCTTACTCACCTCAACAGAATGGCTTATCTGAGCGTATGAACAGAACACTGCTTGAAAAGGCCAGATGTATGTTAATTAATGCTAATTTACAGAAAAATCTGTGGGCTGAAGCAATAATGACAGCAGCATACATAGTGAATCGTTCACCGACACAAGCATTGAATTATAAGACACCCGAAGAATTATGGTGTGGTAGTAAACCTGATGTAAGTCACATGAGAATTTTTGGATGTTATGCAATGACACACGTACCTAAAGAAAAGATTAAAAAATGGGACACTAAATCACAGAAGCTTATATTTGTTGGTTACTGTGAAAATAGCAAAGGTTTTAGATTGTTAGATCCTAAAACAAGAATCGTCACAAAAAGTAGAGATGTAATTTTTATGGAGAACTGCATAAAGAGAAATGTGGTACCAGTAGACTCATCAGATTTAGAAGAAGACAATAAAAAGGGTCAAGTGAGTGAAACTACTTTATCAGATAGTGAAAACAACAGCACTGATACCTTAACACATACAAAGGATGATCTCAGTGATATTTCAAATACTGATGATCTCGATTATGTACCAGAGATAACAAAGAAGTACCCCCAGAGCTCCAGTATGACGCTTCGTCCTCGGAATAAAACTATGATGAACAATAAACATTGAACATACCTATGTCCGAATAACGGGTCATCTTCCATAACGCCACAAACATTTGCAGAAGCACAATCATCCAAAGACTCCAACTTGTGGATGAAATCCATTCAAGAAGAGTTGAAGGCACATAGTGATAATGGTACATGGCAGTTAGAGGAGAAGCCACCCGACGTCAGAGTTATAGGATGTAAGTGGGTGTTTCGTATAAAGGACGAACCGGATGGACCAAGGTACAAGTCTAGGTTATGTGCAAAAGGGTTTGCACAAAAGAGTGGCATTGACTACACAGAGACATTTGCACCAACAGTCAGGTATGATTCAATTCGTTCATTACTGTCTGTTGCTGCAGAACAAAATATGACTTTGATACAATTTGACATTAAAACCGCTTTTCTATATGGTGAATTACAAGAGCAAATCTTCATGACGCCGCCAGAAGGACTTACTGTTCAAGAAAATATGGTATGCAAACTTAAGAAGTCACTGTATGGATTAAAACAAGCACCAAGGTGTTGGAATGCTAAATTTGATCAAGTTTTGAAGAAATATGGCTTCAAGAATAGTCATGCTGACAGGTGTGTTTATAAAGGCGGTACAAAAGAAGCAAGAGTATATCTGTTGCTTTATGTGGATGATGGGTTGCTGCGTTCAACAGATTCCTCAGCTCTCAATGAAGTAATTAACGATTTGAAGAAGGAATTTGAAATTAAGATCTGTAAATCGCCACATTTCATAGGAATACAGATTGAACAGTGTCACGATTATATCTTCTTACATCAAACTAAATACGTTGATGAAATGCTTCAAAGATTTAATATGTATAACGCTAATACTAAGAGTATACCAGCTGATCCGCATGTTACATTGGAGAAAAGCACTGAGCCTGATAGTGACAACAAAGACTTTCCATATAGAGAAGCTGTGGGTTCTTTAATGTTCACTGCTACTGTGAGCAGACCGGACATTATGTATGCAGTGTGCACAGCAGCTCGTTTTCTCAACAGCTATGACCAAATGCACTGGAATGCAGTCAAGCGCATCATCAAATATTTACATGAAACAAAACATTTTGGACTCTGTTTCAGGTTAAAGCAAAGTAACACACTTGAAGGTTACTCTGATGCTGATTATGCCAATGATCCTGCCACAAGAAGGTCCACTACGGGTTATGTCTTCATGAAAAATGGAGCAGCAGTGACGTGGAGCAGTCAGCGACAACCAACCATTGCCTTGTCCACTACAGAGGCAGAATTCTTGGCATCATGCAGTGCAACCAAGGAAGCTCTCTGGGCTCGACAACTAATGCTTGATATTGAAGAATATAAACAAAGTTCTATCAATCTTCATATTGATAATCAAAGTACCATACATTTAATTAAAAATAATGATTTTCATAAACGATGTAAACACATTGATGTAAAATATAACTTTGTAAAAGAAAAATATGCGCAAAGAATAATAGACTTGAAGTATGTTAACACTGATGTCAATTAACAGATATCTTCACAAAAGCTTTAACTAAAGTAAAATTTCAATATTTTAGAGAGAAACTTGGTGTAATTAAGAATCCGAAGATGTAAATTAAGTAATCTTCAGAATATATTTTTTTATTGCTTGAGTATTTGAACTGTTTAGTTAGCCCAGCTATATTCATTTTTGATTTATATTAAAAGGAATAATATATTGTTTTAGAGAGGCTGAAATTTAGAGGGAGTGTTAATATTAGTTTAAATTTGGCGCCTCTTCTGTGTCATGTGTCATGTCAACTTGTCGCGCACTCTTGAAGGTGCAGCTGATCTTAGATCACATTATTATATTTGAAGATATCCGGTTGTTAACATGTCGCCATCGTAATTGTCTTGAATAAATAATCTTATATCTTATGTTAAAATACTCGTTTTATTTAACAATCACCATCACCATCACCATCACCATCACCATCACCATCACCATCACCATCACCATCACCATCACCATCACCATCACCATCACCATCACCATCACCATCACCATCACCATCACCATCACCATCACCATCACCGTCACCATCACCATCACCATCACCATCACCATCACCATCACCATCACCATCACCATCACCATCACCATCACCATCACCATCACCATCACCATCACCATCACCATCACCATCACCATCACCATCACCATCACCATCACCATCACCATCACCATCACCATCACCATCACCATCACCATCACCATCACCATCACCATCACCATCACCATCACCATCACCATCACCATCACCATCACCATCACCATCACCATCACCATCACCATCACCATCACCATCACCATCACCATCACCATCACCATCACCATCACCATCACCATCACCATCACCATCACCATCACCATCACCATCACCATCACCATCACCATCACCATCACCATCACCATCACCATCACCATCACCATCACCATCACCATCACCATCACCATCACCATCACCATCACCATCACCATCACCATCACCATCACCATCACCATCACCATCACCATCACCATCACCATCACCATCACCATCACCATCACCATCACCATCACCATCACCATCACCATCACCATCACCATCACCATCACCATCACCATCACCATCACCATCACCATCACCATCACCATCACCATCACCATCACCATCACCATCACCATCACCATCACCATCACCATCACCATCACCATCACCATCACCATCACCATCACCATCACCATCACCATCACCATCACCATCACCATCACCATCACCATCACCATCACCATCACCATCACCATCACCATCACCATCACCATCACCATCACCATCACCATCACCATCACCATCACCATCACCATCACCATCACCATCACCATCACCATCACCATCACCATCACCATCACCATCACCATCACCATCACCATCACCATCACCATCACCATCACCATCACCATCACCATCACCATCACCATCACCATCACCATCACCATCACCATCACCATCACCATCACCATCACCATCACCATCACCATCACCATCACCATCACCATCACCATCACCATCACCATCACCATCACCATCACCATCACCATCACCATCACCATCACCATCACCATCACCATCACCATCACCATCACCATCACCATCACCATCACCATCACCATCACCATCACCATCACCATCACCATCACCATCACCATCACCATCACCATCACCATCACCATCACCATCACCATCACCATCACCATCACCATCACCATCACCATCACCATCACCATCACCATCACCATCACCATCACCATCACCATCACCATCACCATCACCATCACCATCACCATCACCATCACCATCACCATCACCATCACCATCACCATCACCATCACCATCACCATCACCATCACCATCACCATCACCATCACCATCACCATCACCATCACCATCACCATCACCATCACCATCACCATCACCATCACCAACACCATCACCATCACCATCACCATCACCATCACCATCACCATCACCATCACCATCACCATCACCATCACCATCACCCTCACCATCACCATCACTATCACCATCACCATCACCATCACCATCACCATTACCATCACCATCACCATCACCATCACCATCACCATCACCTTCACCATCACCATCACCATCACCATCACCATCACCATCACCATCACCATCACCATCACCAGCACCATCACCATCACCATCACCATCACCATCACCATCACCATCACCATCACCATCACCATCACCATCACCATCACCATCACCATCACCATCACCATCACCATCACCATCGCCATCACCATCACCATCACCATCACCATCACCATCACAATCACCATCACCATCACCATCACCATCACCATCACCATCACCATCACCATCACCATCACCATCACCATCACCATCACCATCACCATCACCATCACCATCACCATCACCATCACGATCACCATCACCATCACCACCACCATCACCATCACCATCACCATCACCATCACCATCACCATCACCATCACCATCACCATCACCATCACCATCACCATCAACATCACCATAACTATCACCATCATCATCACCATCACCATCACCATCACCATCACCATCACCAACACCATCACCATCACCATCACAATCACCATCACCATCACCATCACCATCACCATCACCATCACCATCACCATCACCATCACCATCACCATCACCATCACCATCACCATCACCATCACCATCACCATCACCATCACCATCACCATCACCATCACCATCACCATCACCATCACCATCACCATCACCATCACCATCACCATCACCATCACCATCACCATCACCATCACCATCACCATCACCATCACCATCACCTCACCATTACCGTCACCCTCACCATTACCGTCACCATCACCATCACCATCACCATTCACTATCACCAGCACCATCACTATCACTATCACTATCACCAGCACCATCACCATCACCATCACCATCACCATCACCATCACCATCACCATATCCATCACCATATCCATCACCATCACCATCACCATCACCATCACCATCACCATCACCATCACCATCACCATCACCATCACCATCACCATCACCCCATCACCATCACCATCACCATCACCATCACCATCACCATCACCATCACCATCACCATCACCATCACCATCACCATCACCATCACCATCACCATCACCATCACCATCACCATCACCATCACCATCACCATCACCATCACCATCACCATCACCATCACCATCACCATCACCATCACCATCACCATCACCATCACCATCACCATCACCATCACCATCACCATCACCATCACCATCACCATCACCATCACCATCACCATCACCATCACCATCACCATCACCATCACCATCACCATCACCATCACCATCACCATCACCATCACCATCACCATCACCATCACCATCACCATCACCATCACCATCACCATCACCATCACCATCACCATCACCATCACCATCACCATCACCATCACCATCACCATCACCATCACCATCACCATCACCATCACCATCACCATCACCATCACCATCACCATCACCATCACCATCACCATCACCATCACCATCACCATCACCATCACCATCACCATCACCATCACCATCACCATCACCATCACCATCACCATCACCATCACCATCACCATCACCATCACCATCACCATCACCATCACCATCACCATCACCATCACCATCACCATCACCATCACCATCACCATCACCATCACCATCACCATCACCATCACCATCACCATCACCATCACCATCACCATCACCATCACCATCACCATCACCATCACCATCACCATCACCATCACCATCACCATCACCATCACCATCACTATCACCATCACCATCACCATCACCATCACCATCACCATCACCATCACCATCACCATCACCATCACCATCACCATCTCCATCACCATCACCATCACCATCACCATCACCAGCACCATCACCATCACCATCACCATCACCATCACCGTCACCATCACCATCACCATCACCATCACCATCACCATCACCATCACCATCACCATCACCATCACAATCACCATCACCATCACCATCACCATCACCATCACCATCACCATCACCATCACCATCACCATCACCATCACCATCACCATCTCCATCACCATCACCATCACCATCACCATCACCATCACCATCACCATCACCATCACCATCACCATCACCATCACCATCACCATCACCATCACCATCGCCATCACCATCACCATCAACATCACCATCACCATCACCATCACCATCACCATCACCATCACCATCACCATCACCATCACCATCACCATCACCATCACCATCACCATCACCATCACCATCACCATCACCATCACCATCACCATCACCATCACCATCACCATCACCATCACCATCACCATCACCATCACCATCACCATCACCATCACCATCACCATCACCATCACCATCACCATCACCATCACCATCACCATCACCATCACCATCACCATCACCATCACCATCACCATCACCATCACCATCACCATCACCATCACCATCACCATCACCATCACCATCACCATCACCATCACCATCACCATCACCATCACCATCACCATCACCATCACCATCACCATCACCATCACCATCACCATCACCATCACCATCACCATCACCATCACCATCACCATCACCATCACCATCACCATCACCATCACCATCACCATCACCATCACCATCACCATCACCATCACCATCACCATCACCATCACCATCACCATCACCATCACCATCACCATCACCATCACCATCACCATCACCATCACCATCACCATCACCATCACCATCACCATCACCATCACCATCACCATCACCATCACCATCACCATCACCATCACCATCACCATCACCATCACCATCAACATCACCATCACCATCAACATCACCATCACCATCACCATCACCATCACCATCACCATCACCATCACCGTCCCCATCACCATCACCATCACCATCACCATCACCATCACCATCACCATCACCATCACCATCACCATCACCATCACCATCACCATCACCATCACCATCACCATCACCTTCACCATCACCATCACCATCACCATCACCATCACCATCACCATCACCATCACCATCACCATCACCATCACCATCACCATCACCATCACCATCACCATCACCATCACCATCACCATCACCACATCACCATCACCATCACCATCACCATCACCATCACCATCACCATCACCATCACCATCACCATCACCATCACCATCACCATCACCATCACCATCACCATCACCATCACCATCACCATCACCATCACCATCACCATCACCATCACCATCACCATCACCATCACCATCACCATCACCATCACCATCACCATCACCATCACCATCACCATCACCATCACCATCACCATCACCATCACCATCACCATCACCATCACCATCACCATCACCATCACCATCACCATCACCATCACCATCACCATCACCATCACCATCACCATCACCATCACCATCACCATCACCATCACCATCACCATCACCATCACCATCACCATCACCATCACCATCACCATCACCATCACCATCACCATCACCATCACCATCACCATCACCATCACCATCACCATCACCATCACCATCACCATCACCATCACCATCACCATCACCATCACCATCACCATCACCATCACCATCACCATCACCATCATCCATCACCATCACCATCACCATCACCATCATCCATCACCATCACCATCACCATCACCATCACCATCACCATCACCATCACCATCACCATCACCATCACCATCACCATCACCATCACCATCACCATCACCATCACCATCACCATCACCATCACCATCACCATCACCATCACCATCACCATCACCATCACCATCACCATCACCATCACCATCACCATCACCATCACCATCACCATCACCATCACCATCACCATCACCATCACCATCACCATCACCATCACCATCACCATCACCATCACCATCACCATCACCATCACCATCACCATCACCATCACCATCACCATCACCATCACCATCACCATCACCATCACCATCACCATCACCATCACCATCACCATCACCATCACCATCACCATCACCATCACCATCACCATCACCATCACCATCACCATCACCATCACCATCACCATCACCATCACCATCACCATCACCATCACCATCACCATCACCATCACCATCACCATCACCATCACCATCACCATCACCATCACCATCACCATCACCATCACCATCACCATCACCATCACCATCACCATCACCATCACCATCACCATCACCATCACCATCACCATCACCATCACCATCACCATCACCATCACCATCACCATCACCATCACCATCACCATCACCATCACCATCACCATCACCATCACCATCACCATCACCATCACCATCACCATCACCATCACCATCACCATCACCATCACCATCACCATCACCATCACCATCACCATCACCATCACCATCACCATCACCATCACCATCACCATCACCATCACCATCACCATCACCATCACCATCACCATCACCATCACCATCACCATCACCATCACCATCACCATCACCATCACCATCACCATCACCATCACCATCACCATCACCATCACCATCACCATCACCATCACCATCACCATCACCATCACCATCACCATCACCATCACCATCACCATCACCATCACCATCACCATCACCATCACCATCACCATCACCATCACCATCACCATCACCATCACCATCACCATCACCATCACCATCACCATCACCATCACCATCACCATCACCATCACCATCACCATCACCATCACCATCACCATCACCATCACCATCACCATCACCATCACCATCACCATCACCATCACCATCACCATCACCATCACCATCACCATCACCATCACCATCACCATCACCATCACCATCACCATCACCATCACCATCACCATCACCATCACCATCACCATCACCATCACCATCACCATCACCATCACCATCACCATCACCATCACCATCACCATCACCATCACCATCACCATCACCATCACCATCACCATCACCATCACCATCACCATCACCATCACCATCACCATCACCATCACCATCACCATCACCATCACCATCACCATCACCATCACCATCACCATCACCATCACCATCACCATCACCATCACCATCACCATCACCATCACCATCACCATCACCATCACCATCACCATCACCATCACCATCACCATCACCATCACCATCACCATCACCATCACCATCACCATCACCATCACCATCACCATCACCATCACCATCACCATCACCATCACCATCACCATCACCATCACCATCACCATCACCATCACCATCACCATCACCATCACCATCACCATCACCATCACCATCACCATCACCATCACCATCACCATCACCATCACCATCACCATCACCATCACCATCACCATCACCATCACCATCACCATCACCATCACCATCACCATCACCATCACCATCACCATCACCATCACCATCACCATCACCATCACCATCACCATCACCATCACCATCACCATCACCATCACCATCACCATCACCATCACCATCACCATCACCATCACCATCACCATCACCATCACCATCACCATCACCATCACCATCACCATCACCATCACCATCACCATCACCATCACCATCACCATCACCATCACCATCACCATCACCATCACCATCACCATCACCATCACCATCACCATCACCATCACCATCACCATCACCATCACCATCACCATCACCATCACCATCACCATCACCATCACCATCACCATCACCATCACCATCACCATCACCATCACCATCACCATCACCATCACCATCACCATCACCATCACCATCACCATCACCATCACCATCACCATCACCATCACCATCACCATCACCATCACCATCACCATCACCATCACCATCACCATCACCATCACCATCACCATCACCATCACCATCACCATCACCATCACCATCACCATCACCATCACCATCACCATCACCATCACCATCACCATCACCATCACCATCACCATCACCATCACCATCACCATCACCATCACCATCACCATCACCATCACCATCACCATCACCATCACCATCACCATCACCATCACCATCACCATCACCATCACCATCACCATCACCATCACCATCACCATCACCATCACCATCACCATCACCATCACCATCACCATCACCATCACCATCACCATCACCATCACCATCACCATCACCATCACCATCACCATCACCATCACCATCACCATCACCATCACCATCACCATCACCATCACCATCACCATCACCATCACCATCACCATCACCATCACCATCACCATCACCATCACCATCACCATCACCATCACCATCACCATCACCATCACCATCACCATCACCATCACCATCACCATCACCATCACCATCACCATCACCATCACCATCACCATCACCATCACCATCACCATCACCATCACCATCACCATCACCATCACCATCACCATCACCATCACCATCACCATCACCATCACCATCACCATCACCATCACCATCACCATCACCATCACCATCACCATCACCATCACCATCACCATCACCATCACCATCACCATCACCATCACCATCACCATCACCATCACCATCACCATCACCATCACCATCACCATCACCATCACCATCACCATCACCATCACCATCACCATCACCATCACCATCACCATCACCATCACCATCACCATCACCATCACCATCACCATCACCATCACCATCACCATCACCATCACCATCACCATCACCATCACCATCACCATCACCATCACCATCACCATCACCATCACCATCACCATCACCATCACCATCACCATCACCATCACCATCACCATCACCATCACCATCACCATCACCATCACCATCACCATCACCATCACCATCACCATCACCATCACCATCACCATCACCATCACCATCACCATCACCATCACCATCACCATCACCATCACCATCACCATCACCATCACCATCACCATCACCATCACCATCACCATCACCATCACCATCACCATCACCATCACCATCACCATCACCATCACCATCACCATCACCATCACCATCACCATCACCATCACCATCACCATCACCATCACCATCACCATCACCATCACCATCACCATCACCATCACCATCACCATCACCATCACCATCACCATCACCATCACCATCACCATCACCATCACCATCACCATCACCATCACCATCACCATCACCATCACCATCACCATCACCATCACCATCACCATCACCATCACCATCACCATCACCATCACCATCACCATCACCATCACCATCACCATCACCATCACCATCACCATCACCATCACCATCACCATCACCATCACCATCACCATCACCATCACCATCACCATCACCATCACCATCACCATCACCATCACCATCACCATCACCATCACCATCACCATCACCATCACCATCACCATCACCATCACCATCACCATCACCATCACCATCACCATCACCATCACCATCACCATCACCATCACCATCACCATCACCATCACCATCACCATCACCATCACCATCACCATCACCATCACCATCACCATCACCATCACCATCACCATCACCATCACCATCACCATCACCATCACCATCACCATCACCATCACCATCACCATCACCATCACCATCACCATCACCATCACCATCACCATCACCATCACCATCACCATCACCATCACCATCACCATCACCATCACCATCACCATCACCATCACCATCACCATCACCATCACCATCACCATCACCATCACCATCACCATCACCATCACCATCACCATCACCATCACCATCACCATCACCATCACCATCACCATCACCATCACCATCACCATCACCATCACCATCACCATCACCATCACCATCACCATCACCATCACCATCACCATCACCATCACCATCACCATCACCATCACCATCACCATCACCATCACCATCACCATCACCATCACCATCACCATCACCATCACCATCACCATCACCATCACCATCACCATCACCATCACCATCACCATCACCATCACCATCACCATCACCATCACCATCACCATCACCATCACCATCACCATCACCATCACCATCACCATCACCATCACCATCACCATCACCATCACCATCACCATCACCATCACCATCACCATCACCATCACCATCACCATCACCATCACCATCACCATCACCATCACCATCACCATCACCATCACCATCACCATCACCATCACCATCACCATCACCATCACCATCACCATCACCATCACCATCACCATCACCATCACCATCACCATCACCATCACCATCACCATCACCATCACCATCACCATCACCATCACCATCACCATCACCATCACCATCACCATCACCATCACCATCACCATCACCATCACCATCACCATCACCATCACCATCACCATCACCATCACCATCACCATCACCATCACCATCACCATCACCATCACCATCACCATCACCATCACCATCACCATCACCATCACCATCACCATCACCATCACCATCACCATCACCATCACCATCACCATCACCATCACCATCACCATCACCATCACCATCACCATCACCATCACCATCACCATCACCATCACCATCACCATCACCATCACCATCACCATCACCATCACCATCACCATCACCATCACCATCACCATCACCATCACCATCACCATCACCATCACCATCACCATCACCATCACCATCACCATCACCATCACCATCACCATCACCATCACCATCACCATCACCATCACCATCACCATCACCATCACCATCACCATCACCATCACCATCACCATCACCATCACCATCACCATCACCATCACCATCACCATCACCATCACCATCACCATCACCATCACCATCACCATCACCATCACCATCACCATCACCATCACCATCACCATCACCATCACCATCACCATCACCATCACCATCACCATCACCATCACCATCACCATCACCATCACCATCACCATCACCATCACCATCACCATCACCATCACCATCACCATCACCATCACCATCACCATCACCATCACCATCACCATCACCATCACCATCACCATCACCATCACCATCACCATCACCATCACCATCACCATCACCATCACCATCACCATCACCATCACCATCACCATCACCATCACCATCACCATCACCATCACCATCACCATCACCATCACCATCACCATCACCATCACCATCACCATCACCATCACCATCACCATCACCATCACCATCACCATCACCATCACCATCACCATCACCATCACCATCACCATCACCATCACCATCACCATCACCATCACCATCACCATCACCATCACCATCACCATCACCATCACCATCACCATCACCATCACCATCACCATCACCATCACCATCACCATCACCATCACCATCACCATCACCATCACCATCACCAATCACCATCACCATCACCATCACCATCACCATCACCATCACCATCACCATCACCATCACCATCACCATCACCATCACCATCACCATCACCATCATCATCACCTTCACCATCACCATCACCATCACCATCAACATCACCATCAACATCACCATCACCATCACCATCACCATCACCATCACCATCACCATCACCATCGCCATCACCATCAACATCACCATCACCATCACCATCAACATCACCATCACCATCACCATCATCATCACCGTCACCATCACCATCACCATCACCATCACCATCACCATCACCATCACACTCACCATCACCATCACCATCACCATCACCATAACCATCACCATCACCATCACCATCACTATCACTATCACCATCACCATCACCATCACCATCACCATCAACATCACCATCAACATCACCATCACCATCACCATCACCATCACCATCACCATCACCATCACCATCACCATCGCCATCACCATCAACATCACCATCACCATCACCATCAACATCACCATCACCATCACCATCATCATCACCGTCACCATCACCATCACCATCACCATCACCATCACCATCACCATCACACTCACCATCACCATCACCATCACCATCACCATAACCATCACCATCACCATCACCATCACTATCACTATCACCATCACCATCACCATCACCATCACCTTCACCATCACCATCACCATCACCATCAACATCACCATCAACATCACCATCACCATCACCATCACCATCACCATCACCATCACCATCACCATCACCATCGCCATCACCATCAACATCACCATCACCATCACCATCAACATCACCAGCACCATCACCATCATCATCACCGTCACCATCACCATCACCATCACCATCACCATCACCATCACCATCACCCTCACCATCACCATCACCATCACCATAACCATCACCATCACCATCACCATCACTATCACTATCACCATCACCATCACCATCACCATCACCATTACCATCACCATCACCATCACCGTCACCGTCACCATCACCATCACCATCACCATCACCATCACCATCACCATCACCATCACCATCACCATCACCATCGCCATCACCATCACCATCACCATCACCATCACCATCACCATCACCATCTCCATCACCATCACCATCACCATCACCATCACCATCACCATCTCCACTTTTATGTGTGAATTGGACATATTATAACTTATTTTGTCATAAAATTCTGAAAATAGACATTTTAGACCAAGTTAAGAGCTAAATAATCTTATTTTCCGATTTTAAGTTTTTGCTCAATTTCTGCACTTTTATGTGTGAATTGGACTTATTATAACTTATTTAGTCTTGAAATGCTGAAAACAGACTTTTTAGACCAAGTAAAGAGCTAAAAATTATAAATAATCTTATATTCCGATTTTAAGTTTTTGTTCAATTTCTGCACTTTTATGTGTGAATTGGACATATTATAACTTATTTAGTCATAGAATTCTGAAAAAAGACATTTTAGACCAAGTAAAGAGCTAAAAATTATAAATAATCTTATTCTCCGATTTTAAGTTTTTGTTTAATTTCTGCTCTTTTATGTGTTACTTGGACATATTATAACTTATTTAGTCATAAAATTCTGAAAATAGATATTTTAGACCAAGTTAAGAGCTAAAGAAATAATCTTTTTTTCCGATTTCATGTTTTTGCTCAATTTCTGCACTTTTATGTGAGGATTAGACATATTATAACTTATTTAGTCATAAAATGTCGAAAACAAACATTTTAGACCAAGTTATGAGCTAAAGATATGAAATAATCTTATTTTCCGATTTTAAGTTTTTGTTCAATTTCTGCACTTTTATGTGTGAATTGGACATATTTTAACTTATTTAGTCATAGAATTCTGAAAAAAGACATTTTAGACCAAGTAAAGAGCTAAAAATTATAAATAATCTTATTCTCCGATTTTAAGTTTTTGTTTAATTTCTGCTCTTTTATGTGTTAATTGGACATATTATAACTTATGTAGTCATAAAATTCTGAAAATAGATATTTTAGACCAAGTTAAGAGCTGAAGAAATAATCTTTTTTTCCGATTTCATGTTTTTGCTCAATTTCTGCACTTTTATGTGTGGATTGGACATATTATAACTTATTTAGTCATAAAATGTTGAAAACAGACATTTTAGACCAAGTTATGTGCTAAAAGTATGAAATAATCTTATTATCCGATTTTAAGTTTTTGTTCAATTTCTGCACTTTTATGTGTGGATTGGACATATTATAGCTTATTTAGTCATGAAATGTTGAAAACAGACATTTTAGACCAAGTTATGAGCTAAAAGTATGAAATAATCTTATTATCCGATTTAAAGTTTTTTTTCAATTTCTGCACTTTTATGTGTGAATTGGACATATTATAACTTATTTAGTCATGAAATGCTGAAAACAGACTGTTTAGACCAAGTAAAGAGCTAAAAATTATAAATAATCTTATTCTCGGATTTTAAGTTTTTGTTCAATTTCGGCTCTTTTATGTGTTAATTGGACATATTATAACTTATTTAGTCATAAAATTCTGAAAATAGATATTTTAGAGCAAGTTAAGAGCTAAAGAAATAATCTTTTTTTCCGATTTCATGTTTTTGCTCAATTTCTGCACTTTTATGTGTGGATTGGACATATTATAACTTATTTAGTCATAAAATGTTGAAAACAGACATTTTAGACCAAGTTATGAGCTAAAAGTATGAAATAATCTTATTTTCCGATTTAAAGCTTTTATCAATTTCTGCACTTTGAAAAAAAATAGAAGGAGTTATCCGATCGCGATGAAATTTCATACACTTATTAAAGAAAATAGAGCGATCAAGAACGTTTTTTCCAATTTTGAATATATTTTTTCGTTTTTGAGATATTAAAAGTCATATTGTAGAAGTGTGCAGGAAGCAAGCTTATTTTCGACCAGTGATGAGCTACCCGAAATATTAGAGATAGAGCCATAATATGAGTGAATGAAAGTTTAAGAAATGTCCAAATAATGTTTTGAAAAAAAAATCAACCCTCTAGGACCTACCATAACCGAGATATAAAATTTCAAATTCGAACGTTTTTACTTGATTGAAACTTGTGATAAAATTCAGAAATTTCATCCCTCAACTTTAAACGCTCGTAGCGCCCTTATCAAAGGGATATTTGAGAAAAAACATAGCTTATACCACGACAGATTTTGTCAGCTTTGTAATGGATTAAAAAATTCTGAGATATTTTCATGGCTTCATAGATTGATTGAATGTCCCGTTTGAACATGTTTTTCGCACCGAAAATTTACCCCCTCCCAGTTATTCCAGAACGTGGCGGTTCCTATGGGATTCGCGCAGCCGACGATTTTTTATATTTAATTCCATCGTTGAGGCTATCTTTAAGCTTTTGAATTTTTTCGATATCTCTTTTCGTTGTCTAAAAAAAAATAATTGCATTTTTTTTCAACCCTCTATATTTAAAAAATGGTAAGAGATGAAGAATTCGTAACCGGCTGGTCATCTGCTCCCTACCTCAAAGAACATTTAAAAAAAAATTCAAAAAAATTCATTCAACACAAACCGAGAAAAACCGAAATGAATATCCACCTCCTTAATTTCCATATGCTTTTAGTATGAATTGGGCATATTATAACTTATTATAACTTATTAACTCTGAAAATAGACATTTTAGACCGAGTTATGAGCCAAAAATAAGAAAAAATCTTATTTTCCGATTTCAAGTTTTTGTTCAATTTCTGCACTTTTATGTGAGGATTATACATATTATAACTTATTTTGTCATAAAATGTTGAAAACAGACATTTTAGACCAATTATGAGCTAAAAATATGAAATAATCTTATTTTCCGATTTTATGTTTTTGTTCAATTTCTGCACTTTTATGTGTGAATTGGACATATTATAACTTATTTTATCATAAAATTCTGAAAATAGACATTTTAGACCAAGTTATGAGCTAAATATTAGAAATAATCTTATTTTCCGATTTTAAGTTTTTGCTCAAATTCTGCACTTTTATGTGTGGTTTGGACATATTATATATTATTTAGGCATAAAATGTTGAAAACAGACATATTAGACCAAGTTATGAGCTAAAAATATGAAATAATCTTATTTTCCGATTTTAAGTTTTTGTTCAATTTCTGCACTTTTATGTGTGGATTGGACATATTATAACTTATTTAGTCATGAAATGTTGAAAACAGACATCTTAGACCAAGTTATGAGCTAAAAGTATGAAATAATCTTATTATCCGATTTTAAGTTTTTGTTCAATTTCTACACCTTTATGTGAGTATCAGACATATTGTAACTTATTTAGTCATAAAATGTCGAAAACAGGCATTTTAGACCAAGTTATGAGCTAAAAATATGAAATAATCTTATTTTCCGATTTTAAGTTTTTGTTCAATATCTACACTTTTATGTGTGATTTGGACATATTATAACTTATTTAGTCATAAAATTCTGAAAATTGACATTTTAGACCAAGTTAAGAGCTAAATATAAGAAATAATTATATTTTTCGATTTTAAGTTTTTGCTCAATTTCTGCACTTTTATGTGTGGATTGGACATATTATAACTTATTTAGTCATAAAATGTCGAAAACAGACATTTTAGACCAAGTTATGAGCTAAAAATATGAAATAATCTTATTTTCCGATTTTAAGTTTTTGTTCAATTTCTGCTCTTTTATGTGTGAATTGGACATATTATAACTTATTTAGTCATAAAATTCTGAAAATAGACATTTTAGACCAAGTTAAGAGCTAAATATTAGAAATAATCTTATTTTCCGATTTTAAGTTTTTGCTCAATTTCTGCACTTTTATGTGTGAATTGGACTTATTATAACTTATTTAGTCATGAAATTCTGAAAATAGACATTTTAGACCAAGAGCTAAATATTAGAAATAATCTTATTTTCCGATTTTAAGTTTTTGCTCAATTTCTGCACTTTTATGTGTGAATTGGACTTATTATAACTTATTTAGTCTTGAAATGCTGAAAACAGACTTTTTAGACCAAGTAAACAGCTAAAAATTATAAATAATCTTATATTCCGATTTTAAGTTTTTGTTCAATTTCTGCACTTTTATGTGTGAATTGGACATATTATAACTTATTTAGTCATAGAATTCTGAAAAAAGACATTTTAGACCAAGTAAAGAGCTAAAAATTATAAATAATCTTATTCTCCGATTTTAAGTTTTTGTTTAATTTCTGCTCTTTTATGTGTTACTTGGACATATTATAACTTATTTAGTCATAAAATTCTGAAAATAGATATTTTAGACCAAGTTAAGAGCTAAAGAAATAATCTTTTTTTCCGATTTCATGTTTTTGCTCAATTTCTGCACTTTTATGTGAGGATTAGACATATTATAACTTATTTAGTCATAAAATGTCGAAAACAAACATTTTAGACCAAGTTATGAGCTAAAGATATGAAATAAATATAATATTTTCCGATTTTAAGTTTTTGTTCAATTTCTGCACTTTTATGTGTGAATTGGACATATTTTAACTTATTTAGTCATAGAATTCTGAAAAAAGACATTTTAGACCAAGTAAAGAGCTAAAAATTATAAATAATCTTATTCTCCGATTTTAAGTTTTTGTTTAATTTCTGCTCTTTTATGTGTTAATTGGACATATTATAACTTATGTAGTCATAAAATTCTGCAAATAGATATTTTAGACCAAGTTAAGAGCTAAAGAAATAATCTTTTTTTCCGATTTCATGTTTTTGCTCAATTTCTGCACTTTTATGTGTGGATTGGACATATTATAACTTATTTAGTCATAAAATGTTGAAAACAGACATTTTAGACCAAGTTATGTGCTAAAAGTATGAAATAATCTTATTATCCGATTTTAAGTTTTTGTTCAATTTCTGCACTTTTATGTGTGGATTGGACATATTATAGCTTATTTAGTCATGAAATGTTGAAAACAGACATTTTAGACCAAGTTATGAGCTAAAAGTATGAAATAATCTTATTATCCGATTTAAAGTTTTTTTTCAATTTCTGCACTTTTATGTGTGAATTGGACATATTATAACTTATTTAGTCATGAAATGCTGAAAACGGACTTTTTAGACCAAGTAAAGAGCTAAAAATTATAAATAATCTTATATTCCGATTTTAAGTTTTTGTTCAATTTCTGCACTTTTATGTGTGGATTGGACATATTATAACTTAATTAGTGATAAAACTCTGAAAATAGACATTTTAGACCGAGTTATCAGCTAAAAATTAGAAATAATCTTATTTTCCGATTTCAAGTTTTTGTTCAATTTCTGCAATTTTATGTGAGGATTAGACATATTATTACTTATTTAGTCATAAAATGTCGAAAACAAACATTTTAGACCAAGTTATGAGCTAAAAATATGAAATAATCTTATTTTCCGATTTTAAGTTTTTGTTCAATTTCTGCACTTTTATGTGTGAATTGGACATATTATAACTTATTTAGTCATAGAATTCTGAAAAAAGACATTTTAGACCAAGTAAAGAGCTAAAAATTATAAATAATCTTATTCTCGGATTTTAAGTTTTTGTTCAATTTCGGCTCTTTTATGTGTTAATTGGACATATTATAACTTATTTAGTCATAAAATTCTGAAAATAGATATTTTAGACCAAGTTAAGAGCTAAAGAAATAATCTTTTTTTCCGATTTCATGTTTTTGCTCAATTTCTGCACTTTTATGTGTGGATTGGACATATTATAACTTATTTAGTCATAAAATGTTGAAAACAGACATTTTAGACCAAGTTATGAGCTAAAAGTATGAAATAATCTTATTTTCCGATTTAAAGCTTTTATCAATTTCTGCACTTTGAAAAAAAATAGAAGGAGTTATCTGATCGCGATGAAATTTCATACACTTATTAAAGAAAATAGAGCGATCAAGAACGTTCTTTCCAATTTTGAATATATTTTTTCGTTTTTGAGATATTAAAAGTCATATTGTAGAAGTGTGCAGGAAGCAAGCTTATTTTCGACCAGTGATGAGCTACCCGAAATATTAGAGATAGAGCCATAGTATGAGAGAATGAAAGTTTAAGAAATGTCCAAATAATGTTTTGAAAAAAAAATCAACCCTCTAGGACCTACCATAACCGAGATATAAAATTTCAAATTCGAACGTTTTTACTTGATTGAAACTTGTGATAAAATTCAGAAATTTCATCCCTCAACTTTAAACGCTCGTAGCGCCCTTATCAAAGGGATATTTGAGAAAAAACATAGCTTATACCACGACAGATTTTGTCAGCTTTGTAATGGATTAAAAAATTCTGAGATATTTTCATGGCTTCATAGATTGATTGAATGTCCCGTTTGAGCATGTTTTTCGCACCGAAAATTTACCCCCTCCCAGTTATTCCAGAACGTGGCGGTTCCTATGGGATTCGCGCAGCCGACGATTTTTTATATTTAATTCCATCGTTGAGGCTATCTTTAAGCTTTTGAATTTTTTCGATATCTCTTTTCGTTGTCTAAAAAAAAATAATTGCATTTTTTTTCAACCCTCTATATTTAAAAAATGGTAAGAGATGAAGAATTCGTAACCGGCTGGTCATCTGCTCCCTACCTCAAAGAACATTTAAAAAAAAATCAAAAAAATTCATTCAACACAAACCGAGAAAAACCGAAATGAATATCCACCTCCTTAATTTCCATATGCTTTTAGTATGAATTGGGCATATTATAACATATTTAGTGATAAAACTCTGAAAATAGACATTTTAGACCGAGTTATGAGCCAAAAATAAGAAAAAATCTTATTTTCCGATTTCAAGTTTTTGTTCAATTTCTGCACTTTTATGTGAGGATTAGACATATTATAACTTATTTTGTCATAAAATGTTGAAAACAGACATTTTAGACCAATTATGAGCTAAAAATATGAAATAATCTTATTTTCCGATTTTATGTTTTTGTTCAATTTCTGCACTTTTATGTGTGAATTGGACATATTATAACTTATTTTATCATAAAATTCTGAAAATAGACATTTTAGACCAAGTTATGAGCTAAATATTAGAAATAATCTTATTTTCCGATTTTAAGTTTTTGCTCAAATTCTGCACTTTTATGTGTGGTTTGGACATATTATATATTATTTAGTCATAAAATGTTGAAAACAGACATATTAGACCAAGTTATGAGCTAAAAATATGAAATAATCTTATTTTCCGATTTTAAGTTTTTGTTCAATTTCTGCACTTTTATGTGTGGATTGGACATATTATAACTTATTTAGTCATGAAATGTTGAAAACAGACATCTTAGACCAAGTTATGAGCTAAAAGTATGAAATAATCTTATTATCCGATTTTAAGTTTTTGTTCAATTTCTACACCTTTATGTGAGTATCAGACATATTGTAGCTTATTTAGTCATAAAATGTCGAAAACAGGCATTTTAGACCAAGTTATGAGCTAAAAATATGAAATAATCTTATTTTCCGATTTTAAGTTTTTGTTCAATATCTACACTTTTATGTGTGATTTGGACATATTATAACTTATTTAGTAATAAAATTCTGAAAATAGACATTTTAGACCAAGTTAAGAGCTAAATATTAGAAATAATCTTTTTTTCCGATTTTAAGTTTTTGCTCAATTTCTGCACTTTTATGTGTGGTTAGGACATATTATATATTATTTAGTCATAAAATGTTGAAAACAGACATATTAGACCAAGTTATGAACAAAAAATATGAAATAATCTTATTTTCCGATTTTAAGTTTTTGTTCAATTTCTGCACTTTTATGTGTGAATTGGACATATTATAACTTATTTAGTCATAAAATTCTGAAAATTGACATTTTAGACCAAGTTAAGAGCTAAATATAAGAAATAATTATATTTTTCGATTTTAAGTTTTTGCTCAATTTCTGCACTTTTATGTGTGGATTGGACATATTATAACTTATTTAGTAATAAAATGTCGAAAACAGACATTTTAGACCAAGTTATGAGCTAAAAATATGAAATAATCTTATTTTCCGATTTTAAGTTTTTGTTCAATTTCTGCACTTTTATGTGTGAATTGGACATATTATAACTTATTTAGTCATAAAATTCTGAAAATAGACATTTTAGACCAAGTTAAGAGCTAAATATTAGAAATAATCTTATTTTCCGATTTTAAGTTTTTGCTCAATTTCTGCACTTTTATGTGTGAATTGGACTTATTATAACTTATTTAGTCATGAAATGCTGAAAACGGACTTTTTAGACCAAGTAAAGAGCTAAAAATTATAAATAATCTTACATTCCGATTTTAAGTTTTTGTTCAATTTCTACACTTTTATGTGTGGATTGGACATATTATAACTTATTTAGTGATAAGACTATGAAAATAAACATTTTAGACCGAGCTATGAGCTAAAAATTAGAAAAAATCTTATTTTCCGATTTCAAGTTTTTGTTCAATTTCTGCACTTTTATGTGAAGATTAGACATATTATAGCTTATTTAGTCATAAAATGTCGAAAACAGACATTTTAGACCAATTATGAGCTAAAAATATGAAATAATCTTATTTTCCGATTTTATATTTTTGTTCAATTTCTGCACTTTTATGTGTGAATTGGACATATTATAACTTATTTAGTCATAAAATTCTGAAAATAGACATTTTAGAACAAGTTATGAGCTAAATATTAGAAATAATCTTATTTTCCGATTTTAAATTTTTGCTCAGTTTCTACTCTTTTATGTGTGAATTGGACATATTATAACTTATTTAGTCATAGAATTCTGACAAAAGACATTTTAGACCAAGTAAAGAGCTAAAAATTATAAATAATCTTATTCTCCGATTTTAAGTTTTTGTTCAATTTCTGCTCTTTTATGTGTTAATTGGACATATTATAACTTATTTAGTCATAAAATTCTGAAAATAGATATTTTAGACCAAGTTAAGAGCTAAAGAAATAATATTTTTTTCCGATTTCATGTTTTTGCTCAATTTCTGCACTTTTACGTGTGGATTGGACATATTATAGCTTATTTAGTCATAAAATGTTGAAAACAGACATATTAGACCAAGTTATGAACTAAAAATATGAAATAATCTTATTTTCCGATTTTAAGTTTTTGTTCAATTTCTGCACTTTTATGTGTGAATTGGACATATTATAACTTATTTAGTCATAAAATTCTGAAAATTGACATTTTAGACCAAGTTAAGAGCTAAATATAAGAAATAATCTTATTTTTCGATTTTAAGTTTTTGCTCAATTTCTGCACTTTTATGTGTGGATTGGACATATTATAACTTATTTAGTCATAAAATGTCGAAAACAGACATTTTAGACCAAGTTATGAGCTAAAAATATGAAATAATCTTATTTTCCGATTTTAAGTTTTTGTTCAATTTCTGCACTTTTATGTGTGAATTGGACATATTATAACTTATTTAGTCATAAAATTCTGAAAATAGACATTTTAGACCAAGTTAAGAGCTAAATATTAGAAATAATCTTATTTTCCGATTTTAAGTTTTTGCTCAATTTCTGCACTTTTATGTGTGAATTGGACTTATTATAACTTATTTAGTCATGAAATGCTGAAAACGGACTTTTTAGATCAAGTAAAGAGCTAAAAATTATAAATAATCTTACATTCCGATTTGAAGTTTTTGTTCAATTTCTACACTTTTATGTGTGGATTGGACATATTATAACTTATTTAGTGATAAGACTCTGAAAATAGACATTTTAGACCGAGCTATGAGCTAAAAATTAGAAAAAATCTTATTTTCCCATTTCAAGTTTTTGTTCAATTTCTGCACTTTTATGTGAAGATTAGACATATTATAGCTTATTTAGTCATAAAATGTCGAAAACAGACATTTTAGACCAATTATGAGCTAAAAATTTGAAATAATCTTATTTTCCGATTTTATGTTTTTGTTCAATTTCTGCACTTTTATGTGTGAATTGGACATATTATAACTTATTTAGTCATAAAATTCTGAAAATAGACATTTTATAACAAGTTATGAGCTAAATATTAGAAATAATCTTATTTTCCGATTCTAAGTTTTTGCTCAGTTTCTACACTTTTATGTGTGAATTGGACATATTATAACTTAATTAGTCATAGAATTCTGAAAAAAGACATTTTAGACCTAGTAAAGAGCTAAAAATTATAAATAATCTTATTCTCCGATTTTAAGTTTTTGTTCAATTTCTGCTCTTTTATGTGTTAATTGGACATATTATAACTTATTTAGTCATAAAATTCTGAAAATAGATATTTTAGACCAAGTTAAGAGCTAAAGAAATAATCTTTTTTTCCGATTTCATGTTTTTGCTCAATTTCTGCACTTTTATGTGTGGATTGGACATATTATAGCTTATTTAGTAATAAAATGTTGAAAACAGACATTTTAGACCAAGTTATGAGCTAAAAGTATGAAATAATCTTATTTTCCGATTTAAAGTTTTTATCAATTTCTTCACTTTGAAAAAAAATAGAAGGAATTATCCGATCGCGATGAAATTTCATACACTAATTAAAGAAAATAGAGCGATCAAGAACGTTTTTTCCAATTTTGAATATCTTTTTTCGTTTTTGAGATATTAAAAGTCATATTGTAGAAGTGTGCAGGAAGCAAGCTTATTTTCGAGCAGTGTTGAGCTATCCGAAATATTAGAGATAGAGCCCTAGTATGAGTGAATGAAAGTTTAAGAAATGTCCAAATAATGTTTTGACAAAAAAATCAACCCTCTAGGACCTACCGTAACCGAGATATGAAATTTCAAATTCGAACGTTTTTTACTTGATTGAAACTTGTGATAAAATTCAGAAATTTCATCCCTCAAATTTAAACGCTCGTAGCGCCCTTATTAAAGGGATATTTGAGAAAACACCTAGCTTATAACACGACAGATTTTGTCAGCTTTGTAATGGATTAAAAAATTCTGAGATATTTTCATGGCTTCATAGATTGATTGAATGTCCCGTTTGAGCATGTTTTTCGCACCGAAAATTTACCCCCTCCCAGTTATTCCAGAACGTAGCGGTTCCTATGGGATTCGCGCAGCCGACGATTTTTTATGTTTAATCCCATCGTTGAGGCTATCTTTAAGCTTTTGAATTTTTTCGATATCTCTTTTCGTTCTCTAAAAAAAATAATTGCATTTTTTTTCAACCCTCTATATTTAAAAAATTGTATGAGATGAAGAGTTCGAAACCAGCTGGTCATCTGCTCCCTACCTCAAAGAACATTTAAAAAAAAAAATTCAAAAAAATTCATTCAACACAAACCGAGAAAAACAGAAATGAATATCCACCTCCTTAATTTCCATATGCTTTTAGTATGAATTGGACATTTTATAACTTAATTAGTGATAAAACTCTGAAAATAGACATTTTAGACCGAGTTATGAGCTAAAAATAAGAAAAAATCTTATTTTCCGATTTCAAGTTTTTGTTCAATTTCTGCACTTTTATGTGAGGATTAGACATATTATAACTTATTTAGTCATAAAATGTCGAAAACAGACATTTTAGACCAATTATGAGCTAAAAATATGAAATAATCTTTTTTTCCGATTTTAAGTTTTTGTTCAATTTCTACACCTTTATGTGAGTATCAGACATTTTGTAACTTATTTAGTCATAAAATGTCGAAAACAGACATTTTAGACCAAGTTATGAGCTAAAAATATGAAATAATCTTATTTTCCGATTTTAAGTTTTTGCTCAATTTCTGCACTTTTATGTGTGGTTAGGACATATTATATATTATTTAGTCATAAAATGTTGAAAACAGACATATTAGACCAAGTTATGAACTAAAAATATGAAATAATCTTATTTTCCGATTTTAAGTTTTGTTCAATTTCGGCACTTTTATGTGTGAATTGGACATATTATAACTTATTTAGTCATAAAATACTGAAAATAGACATTTTAGACCAAGTTAAGAGCTTAATATTAGAAATAATCTTATTTTTCGATTTTAAGTTTTTGCTCAATGTGTGCACTTTTATGTGTGGATTGGACATATTATAACTTATTTAGTCATAAATTGTCGAAAACAGACATTTTAGACCAAGTTATGAGCTAAAAATATGAAATAATCTTATTTTCCGATTTTAAGTTTTTGTTCAATTTCTGCACTTTTATGTGTGAATTGGACATATTATAACTTATTTAGTCATAAAATTCTGAAAATAGACATTTTAGACCAAGTTAAGAGCTAAATATTAGAAATAATCTTATTTTCCGATTTTAAGTTTTTGCTCAATTTCTGCACTTTTATGTGTGAATTGGACTTATTATAACTTATTTAGTCTTGAAATGCTGAAAACGGACTTTTTAGACCAAGTAAAGAGCTAAAAATTATAAATAATCTTATATTCCGATTTTAAGTTTTTGTTCAATTTCTGCACTTTTATGTGTGAATTGGACATATTATAACTTATTTAGTGATGAAACTCTGAAAATAGACATTTTAGACCGAGTTATCAGCTAAAAATTAGAAATAATCTTATTTTCCGATTTCAAGTTTTTGTTCAATTTCTGCAATTTTATGTGAGGATTAGACATATTATAACTTATTTAGTCATAAAATGTCGAAAACAAACATTTTAGACCAAGTTATGAGCTAAAAATATGAAATAATCTTATTTTCCTATTTTAAGTTTTTGTTCAATTTCTGCACTTTTATGTGTGAATTGGACATATTATAGCTTATTTAGTCATAGAATTCTGAAAAAAGACATTTTAGACCAAGTAAAGAGCTAAAAATTATAAATAATCTTATTCTCCGATTTTAAGTTTTTGTTTAATTTCTGCTCTTTTATGTGTTAATTGGACATATTATAACTTATTCAGTTATAAAATTCTGAAAATAGATATTTTAGACCAAGTTAAGAGCTAAAGAAATAATCTTTTTTTCCGATTTCATGTTTTTGCTCAATTTCTGCACTTTTATGTGTGGATTGGACATATTATAACTTGTTTAGTCATAAAATGTTGAAAGCAGACATTTTAGACCAAGTTATGAACTAAAAGTATGAAATAATCTTATTTTCCGATTTTAAGTTTTTGTTCAATTTCTGCACTTTTATGTGTGGATTGGACATATTATAACTTATTTAGTCATGAAATGTTGAAAACAGACATTTTAGACCAAGTTATGAGCTAAAAGTATGAAATAATCTTATTATCCGATTTAAAGTTTTTTTTCAATTTCTGCACTTTTATGTGTGAATTGGACATATTATAACTTATTTAGTCATGAAATGCTGAAAACGGACTTTTTAGACCAAGTAAAGAGCTAAAAATTATAAATAATCTTATATTCCGATTTTAAGTTTTTGTTCAATTTCTGCACTTTTATGTGTGGATTGGACATATTATAACTTATTTAGTGATAAAACTCTGAAAATAGACATTTTAGACCGAGTTATCAGCTAAAAATTAGAAATAATCTTATTTTCCGATTTCAAGTTTTTGTTCAATTTCTGCAATTTTATGTGAGGATTAAACATATTATTACTTATTTAGTCATAAAATGTCGAAAACAAACATTTTAGACCAAGTTATGAGCTAAAAATATGAAATAATCTTATTTTCCGATTTTAAGTTTTTGTTCAATTTCTGCACTTTTATGTGTGAATTGGACATATTATAACTTATTTAGTCATAGAATTCTGAAAAAAGACATTTTAGACCAAGTAAAGAGCTAAAAATTATAAATAATCTTATTTTCCGATTTTAAGTTTTTGCTCAATTTCTGCACTTTTATGTGTGGTTAGGACATATTATATATTATTTAGTCATAAAATGTTGAAAACAGACATATTAGACCAACTTATGAACTAAAAATATGAAATAATCTTATTTTCCGATTTTAAGTTTTTGTTCAATTTCTGCACTTTTATGTGTGAATTGGACATATTATAACTTATTTAGTCATAAAATGTCGAAAACAGACATTTTAGACCAAGTTATGAGCTAAAAATATGAAATAATCTTATTTTCCGATTTTAAGTTTTTGTTCAATTTCTACACCTTTATGTGAGTATCAGACATATTGTAACTTATTTAGTCATAAAATGTCGAAAACAGACATTTTAGACCAAGTTATGAGCTAAAAATATGAAATAATCTTATTTTCCGATTTTAAGTTTTTGTTCAATATCTACACTTTTATGTGTGATTTGGACATATTATAACTTATTTAGTCATAAAATTTTGAAAATAGACATTTTAGACCAGGTTAAGAGCTAAACATTAGAAATAATCTTATTTTTCGATTTTAAGTTTTTGCTCAATTTCTGCACTTTTATGTGTGGATTGGACATATTATAACTTATTTGGTCATAAAATGTCGAAAACAGACATTTTAGACCAAGTTATGAGCTAAAAATATGAAATAATCTTATTTTCCGATTTTAAGTTTTTGTTCAATTTCTGTACTTTTATGTGTGAATTGGACATATTATAACTTATTTAGTCATAAAATTCTGAAAATAGACATTTTAGACCAAGTTAAGAGCTAAATATTAGAAATAATTTTATTTTCCGATTTTAAGTTTTTGCTCAATTTCTGCACTTTTATGTGTGAATTGGACTTATTATAACTTATTTAGACATGAAATGCTGAAAACGGACTTTTTAGACCAAGTAAAGAGCTAAAAATTATAAATAATCTTACATTCCGATTTTAAGTTTTTGTTCAATTTCTACACTTTTATGTGTGGATTGGACATATTATAACTTATTTAGTGATAAAACTCTGAAAATAGACATTATAGACCGAGTTATCAGCTAAAAATTAGAAATAATCTTATTTTCCGATTTCAAGTTTTTGTTCAATTTCTGCAATTTTATGTGAGGATTAGACATATTATAACTTTTTTTTTTTTTATTTCAGATAACCGCTTCAACCCTTTGGGTCATTAGAGGTGAAGTTTATAAATAACATTTATAGCTTCTTAATTAAATCTAATGAATATAAAAATTGAATTATTTTTTTGCTATTACTATAGTCTAACATTTCTTTCAGGTTACAAGATATGTTGAATGTGTCTCTGTGGTTTTGGTATAACGGGCATTGCACTATAATATGTTTCACAGTTAGTTTCACATCACAAAATTCACAAGTTGGTGCATTTTGTCCAGATATCAAGTGTTCATGTGTGAGATTGGTGTGTCCTAGGCGAAGTCGGGTCATTATTACTTGTTGTCTTCTTTTTGTTAACTGATTTTGCCACGGTCCTACGTTTGGTTTGATTTCCTGTAATTTCGATTGTGAGGCCTGCCAGTGAGTATTCCACACGTTTTTCATTTTGTTTTTTATGTAGGATTTCATGTCTATCGAAGGGGTGTATTGTAACGCAGTCTGATTCGGATTATTGATCGCTTCTCGAGAACTTTTATCGGCCGATTCGTTTCCAGTTATTCCTATATGTGAAGGTACCCAGAGCAATATTACTTCTTTGTCTAATGTTTGGATGGTAAAAAGTTCTCTTTTGATCAGTCTTCCAATTGGATGGTTTACGTATATTCGTCGAAGTATTTGTAGAGAGCTTAATGAATCTGACATAATTATAAACTTTTTAGATGAGTTAGATTTTGCGTACCTTAGCGCTTGGAGGATTGCGAAGAGTTCCCCTGTGAGGATCGTCTTGGTTTCCGGTAGTTTATAGGTTAGGGTATTTTCAGGTGTGACAACAGCTGCTCCTACACCAGAAACTGTTTTGGATGCATCGGTGTATATTTCAATGAAGTCTTTGTGTTGTTGTAGGATTTCACGGAAGTTCTGGATTATAATTTGTGTATTTGTGTTGTTTTTGTTGAATTGGGATAGTTGGGTGTTAATGATTGGTTGGAATACCTGCCAAGGGGGAGGAGTGTTTAGGTTCGTAGGGTAGAGAGGAGGAAATTGCTGCATTTGAATTAGCTTGAGATACCTTCGAATTCTCTCATAGAAAGGTGGGTCGGTTCTTGGTTGGTCGTATGCTGATGGGAAGCGTGCTGTTATTGTGTTTCTATATGTTGGGATGTTGTCTAGTGAAGCTACTCTGGCAGCGTAGCATAGGCTCAATTGTTGTCTTCTGTGTTGTGGAGGTGGTTCTCCTATTTCACATTCCAAGCTTGCAATAGGAGTGGTTCTGTAAGCTCCCAGGATTGTGCGTAAGGCTGAATTGTGAAGGCTATCCAAAGGTTTCAGCACTGATGGTTTTGCGGATGCATAAGCAGTGCAACCATAATCGATCTTCGAACGTATAAGAGCTCTATATAGAGTGAGGAGGGTCGATCAATCTGCACCCCATTGTTTATGGGCCAAGTATTTTAGAAGGTTGAGTCTTTTGTGACACGAAAGAATAAGATGTTTGATGTGTGCTTTCCAGTTGAGCTGTTGGTCGAATATCATCCCTAAAAATTGTATATTATCTGTGAAGGTTAACTGTATGTTATATAATGTGACTGTTGGTGTCTCTGCTGTTATTCTTTTCGAGAATAATATACATTTTGTTTTGTCAGTGGAAAAGGTGAAGCCTGTAGTTTCGGACCATGTTTCGAGCGAATGTATCTGTTCCTGTATAGTGGTTGCCAGGGTATCAATATTTTTACCTTTAGCGAATATTATAAGGTCGTCTGCATAAAGTCTTGCTTGAACTGGTTTATTCATGGACAGAAGGACGTCGTTGAGAGCTATTAGAAAAAGTGTTGGGCTTATTATTGAGCCCTGCGGTTTGCCGTTTTCTTGGGTTTTGTATTGTGATAGTGTTCCAGCGAGGCGGACTTGGTAAGTTCTGTGACTCAAGAAATTTTTAATAAAGGCTAATATATTTCCTTGGTATCCCCATTCTTGAAGTCTGACTAGTATTTGATGGCGCCACGCAGTTTCAAAGGCCTTATTGATGTCAAAATAAATTGCTAAACATTTCTGTTTGTTGGCAAATGCTTCATGTATTTGACTTTCCAAGTCTATTATGTTGTCGTGTGTCGATCTATGAGGTCTGAAACCTGATTGTTCTGGAATGATTTGTCTTTTGTTTTCAAGTGTCCAAATAAGTCTTTTATTGACGATTTTCTCCAGGAGTTTGCACATTGTGCATGTCAGTGAAATCGGTCTGTAGGATTGTAGTTGAATCGCTGACTTGTTTGGTTTTAGGATGGGGATAACGATTGCGTGCCTCCAGATTTGCGGGAATTTCTGCTCTCTCCAAATTATGTTGAAAATTTGTAATAGAGTAGTTTTCGCTGCATGCGGTAAGTTCTTTAAAAAGGATGTTGTGATATCATCAGGGCCTGGAGCAGTGTTCTTGAGTGATGTAAGTGCTTCTGAGAGTTCTGAGTTCGTAATTGGTGTGTTGATTGGATCTTGGTTGTTCTCTATCACAATTAGTGTGGATTCTTGGGCAGTTTTATGTGTAAGAAAGCTTTCTTTGTAATTTGCGTTAGTAGAGTTATGCTTATAGTGTTCGGCCAGTTCTTCTGCTATGTCTTCTTTCCGGGTGATAATACTGTCGTTTTTCTGTATTACGTTTATATCAGAATGTGTTTCGATCCCCGATATATTTTTTACTTTTTTCCATACTGATGAAAGTGGGGTCTTGCTATTGATACTCTGAACATATTTCCTCCATGAGTCTCTCTTACTGCGTCTCGTGATTAATCGCACTTGGGCTCGGTGTCTCTTGAAGTTTATCTTGTTTTCCTCATTTCTCGTTCTCTTGAATGTTTTTAAGGCAGTGTTACAGGCTTTTATAGCTGTAGAACATTCTTCGTTCCACCATGGTACAGCTTTGTGCTTTCTTATAAATTTGGTTTTCCCAATTGATTCATTTGCAGCTTCTATGATCATATTATTGAAGTTGGTAATTGTTGTGTCTATGTTGTCTGTTATTTCGAATCTGGAAATTTTGTTTTCAATTATTTTTTCGTATGTATCCCAGTTAGCATAGTCGAGTCTCCATTTCTGAATTGGTTCATTTTTATCTTTGTTTTCTTTTGAAGTGTTGTTAATGATTATGGGGTGGTGATCTCTGCCATATAATTCCTCTAATACTCTCCACTCTAATGTTGTAAGGAGGTTGGGGTTGCATGTAGTTAAGTCAATGGCTGATGAGTTTCCAGTGGCGGAATTGAATCTCGTCTTGGATCCATCATTGAGAAGGGTGAGATTTGCCATATTTAAAATATTTTCAATTTTATGCCCTCTGCGGTCAGTGTAATTCGATCCCCAGTTTATGTTATGTCCGTTGAGATCTCCCAGGATTAAGCGTGGTGTGGGAATCTGATCTAAGAGTGCCGTCAATTCTTGTTCATTTAACTCTGAGTTTGGGGGTATGTATATATTGCATATATGAACTTTTGTTGGGACCAAAATACTTACTGCTATTACCTCGAGGTTGGTTGTTATTGGTATTTGGTTAGCGTTTAGATTTGGTTTTATGTATATAGCAGTACCGCCGCTGGCTCTTTCATTGGGGCTGCGGTTTTGAAAAAAGCCCATATAATTTTTCAAGTTGTGTGTTTTATTTTCACGAAAGTGTGTTTCTTGCAAGCACAGTATGTCTGGAGAATATTTAGATACTAATATTTGGAGCATGTTTAAATGGATATAATATCCATTTATATTCCACTGTAAGATGTTATTGAATTCGATTTAACAGATAGAAAGTGAGGTGCTATATATGTATAAATCAAAAGAGTTGGTCTGATGAGTCGCTTTGGGATTCGATTGACATAGTTTCCAGTTGTCTTTGTAATTTTTTCCTCAGTTTTGTGCATCTAACTTTTAAGCTTCGGTTTTCCGTATGAGAGTTTGTTTTGAGCAATAATTCGAGGAGTGCGTGAGTATCTTCTGTATAGTCCTTGGATAGGCTCAGAACGTCTCTTGATCCGTAGGAGTTTTCGAGGAAATCTTTGAACTGTTCAGCGCTCAGCGTAAGTGGAGTTATTTGTTGGTCCATGAGGTTTCTTATGGATTGCATCTGTATATGATCTATTATATTATTTTGTTTGTATTTCTTGTTCTTTGCAGTGTCTAATGGGGTGGTAAATTGTGGTAGGTCTTCCTGTGTAGGTGTTAATATCTCAGCTAAGCCGCGTTTGTTCGTAGATTGATTATTTTCATAAGGAATTTGCTGTACTTCCTCTGAGGCAGTTATGGTTGGGTTGTTTTCGGAAGTAATGGGTGTACTTGTTATGGGAAGGTTGATTGGTAGCTTTTGGGGGCCTGAGTTGGTTGGTGTATTCTCGGGGCATGAGTTGGTTGGTGGACTTTGGGAAAGTGAATAGGTTGGGCATTTGGATGCAATGTGACCTTTGAGGTGACATTTGAAACAGGTTTGACTATCACAGGAAAGAAAAATGCGGTAAGTTAATTCATCATGGGTTATTTCAATAGATTCAGGGATGTCTATATCTTCTGTTGGTGTAATGAATACTTGTCGTCTGAAGCTGAGAATATGGTTGTACTCTGGGTTAGTTGCACCGATTCTCAGGAAACTTATTGGAGATACTAGTGTTAATCCTAATTTTTGAAGTTCCCCAATAAGGATGTCGTGTGGTATAGTAGGGCTTATATTGGATATTACCAATCGATCGGAAGGAGCGATTAATTTTCGAGCTGTGATAGTTTCTCCATTGATTGTGATGTATCCATGGTCTTTCAAAAATTTGTGGACAATTTCTTTACTACTAAAGTATACACAGATTCTGTTGTTAGATATTCTCGATGAAAAGAGAATATTCTTTGGTTGAACGATGGGTCCTAGTTGAAGTAGTTAGTCTTGAAGTTTTGTATTAGCGATAGTGTTGAAAACAATGGCTTGATCTTTGGTTGGAAATTTAACTGGAGTATGTTGGTTCAATACAGTAGAATACGAGCGTGAAGATTGGTTTGGCTGATTTTGCTGGGTATGTGGGTATGTGGAAATCGTTCACTTCTGTTAGTTGTTAGTGTAATGATGGAATTTTCAGATAAATACCTCCTAACACGTTGAATTTGTATTCACTGAGGGCGATCTAATTAGTAGGATTCTTCCTCTTTGATATGATGCACTGCTGGAATTTTAAAACGAAATAATACTGTAATAGTTCCAAAATTTATTGGAACTGATAGCAGAATCTGTCTAGCGTATAGCGGTCAGATCCGGACTCCCATATTATAACTTATTTAGTCATAAAATGTCGAAAACAAACATTTTAGACCAAGTTATGAGCTAAAAATATGAAATAATCTTATTTTCCGATTTTAAGTTTTTGTTCAATTTCTGCACTTTTATGTGTGGATTGGACATATTATAACTTATTTAGTCATAAAATGTCGAAAACAGACATTTTAGACCAATTATGAGCTAAAAATATGAAATAATCTTATTTTCCGATTTTATGTTTTTGTTCTATTTCTGCTCTTTTATGTGTTAATTGGACATATTATAACTTATTTAGTCATAAAATTCTGAAAATAGATATTTTAGACCAAGTTATGAGCTAAATATTAGAAATAATCTTATTTTCCGATTTTAAGTTTTTGCTCAATTTCTGCACTTTTATGTGTGAATTGGACTTATTATAACTTATTTAGTCATAAAATTCTGAAAATAGACATTTTAGACCAAGTTAAGAGCTAATTATTAGAAATAATCTTATTTTCCGATTTTTAGTTTTTGTTCAATTTCTGCTCTTTTATATGTTAATTGGACATATTATAACTTATTTAGTCATAAAATTCTGAATATAGATATTTTAGACCATGTTAAGAGCTAAAGAAATAATCTTTTTTTCCGATTTCATGTTTTTGCTCAATTTCTGCACTTTTATGTGTGGATTGGACATATTATAACTTATTTAGTCATAAAATGTTGAAAACAGACATTTTAGACCAAGTTATGAGCTAAAAATATGAAATAATCTTATTTTCGGATTTTATGTTTTTGTTCAATTTCTGCACTTTTATGTGTGAATTGGACATATTATATCTTATTTTATCATAAAATTCTGAAAATAGACATTTTAGACCAAGTTATGAGCTAAATATTAGAAATAATCTTATTTTCCGATTTTAAGTTTTTGCTCAAATTCTGCACTTTTATCTGTGGTTTGGACATATTATATATTATTTAGTCATAAAATGTTGAAAACAGACATATTAGACCAAGTTATGAGCTAAAAATATGAAATAATCTTATTTTCCGATTTTAAGTTTTTGTTCAATTTCTGCACTTTTATGTGTGGATTGGACATATTATAACTTATTTAGTCATGAAATGTTGAAAACAGACATTTTAGACCAAGTTATGAGCTAAAAGTATGAAATAATCTTATTATCCGATTTAAAGTTATTTTTCAATTTCTGCACTTTTATGTGTGAATTGGACATATAACTTATTTAGTGATAAAACTCTGAAAATAGACATCTTAGACCGAGTTATGATCTAAAAATTAGAATTAATCTTATTTTCCGATTTCAAGTTTCTTTTCAATTTCTGCACTTTTATGTGTGGATTAGACATATTATAGCTTATTTAGTCATAAAATGTTGAAAACAGATATTTTAGACCAAGTAAAGAGCTAAAAATTATAAATAATCTTATATTCCGATTTTAAGTTTTTGTTCAATTTCTGCACTTTTATGTGTGGATTGGACATATTATAACTTATTTAGTGATAAAACTCTGAAAATAGACATTTTAGACCGAGTTATCAGCTAAAAATTAGAAATAATCTTATTTTCCGATTTCAAGTTTTTGTTCAATTTCTGCAATTTTATGTGAGGATTAGACATATTATAACTTATTTAGTCATAAAATGTCGAAAACAAACATTTTAGACCAAGTTATGAGCTAAAAATATGAAATAATCTTATTTTCCGATTCTAAGTTTTTGCTCAATTTTTGCTCTTTTATGTGTTAATTGGACATATTATAACTTATTTAGTCATAAAATTCTGAAAATAGATATTTTAGACCAAGTTAAGAGCTAAAGAAATAATCTTTTTTCCGATTTCATGTTTTTGCTCAATTTCTGCACTTTTTTGTGTGGATTGGACATATTATAACTTATTTAGTCATAAAATTCTGAAAATAGACATTTTAGACCAAGTTAAGAGCTAAATATTAGAAATAATCTTATTTTCCGATTTTAAGTTTTTGTTCAATTTCTGCACTTTTATGTGTGAATTGTACATATTATAACTTATTTAGTCATAAAATTCTGAAAATAGACATTTTAGACCAAGTTAAGAGCTAAATATTAGAAATAATCTTATTTTTCGATTTTAAGTTTTTGCTCAATTTCTGCACTTTTATGTGTGGATTGGACATATTATAACTTATTTAGTCATAAAATGTCGAAAACAGACATTTTAGACCAAGTTATGAGCTAAAAATATGAAATAATCTTATTTTCCGATTTTAAATTTTTGTTCAATTTCTGCACTTTTATGTGTGAATTGGACACATTATAAATTATTTAGTCATAAAATTCTGAAAATAGACATTTTAGACCAAGTTAAGTGCTAAATATTAGAAATAATCTTATTTTCCGATTTTAAGTTTTTGCTCAATTTCTGCACATTTATGTGTGAATTGGACTTATTATAACTTATTTAGTCATGAAATGCTGAAAACAGACATTTTAGACCAAGTTATGAGCTAAAAGTATGAAATAATCTTATTTTCCGATTTTTTTTTCCAATTTCTGCACTTTTATGTGTGAATTGGACATATTATAACTTATTTAGTAATAAAACTCTGAAAATAGACATTTTAGACCGAGTTATGAGCTAATAATTAGAAATAATCTTATTTTCCGATTTCATGTTTTTGTTCAATTTCTGCACTTCTGCATCACCATCACCATCACCATCACCATCACCATCACCATCACCATCACCATCACCATCACCATCACCATCACCATCACCATCACCATCACCATCACCATCACCATCACCATCACCATCACCATCACCATCACCATCACCATCACCATCACCATCATCATCATCATCACCATCACCATCACCATCACCATCACCATCACCATCACCATCACCATCACCATCACCATCACCATCACCATCACCATCACCATCACCATCATCATCACTATCACCATCCCCATCACCATCACCATCACCATCACCATCACCATCACCATCACCATCACCATCACCATCACCATCACCATCACCATCACCATCGCCATCACCATCACCATCACCATCACCATCACCATCACCATCACCATCACCATCACCATCACCATCACCATCACCATCACCATCACCATCACCATCACCATCACCATCACCATCACCATCACCATCACCATCACCATTAATTAGAAATAATCTTATTTTCCGATTTCAAGTTTTTGGTCCATTTCTGCAATTTTATGTGAGGATTAGACATATTATAACTTATTTAGTCATAAAATGTCGAAAACAAACATTTTAGACCAAGTTATGAGCAAAAAATATGAAATAATCTTATTTTCCGATTTTAAGTTTTTGTTCAATTTCTGCACTTTTATGTGTGAATTGGACATATTATAACTTATTTGGTCATAAAATTCTGAAAATAGATATTTTAGACCAAGTTAAGAGCTAAAGAAATAATCTTTTTTTCCGATTTCATGTTTTTTCTCAATTTCTGCACTTTTATGTGTGGATTGGACATATTATAACTTATTTAGTCATAAAATTCTGAAAATAGACATTTTAGACCAAGTTAAGAGCTAAATATTAGAAATAATCTTATTTTCCGATTTTAAGTTTTTGCTCAATTTCTGCTCTTTTATGTGTTAATTGGACATATTATAACTTATTTAGTCATAAAATTCTGAAAATAGATATTTTAGACCAAGTTAAGAGCTAAAGAAATAATCTTTTTTCCGATTTCATGTTTTTGCTCAATTTCTGCACTTTTATGTGTGGATTGGACATATTATAACTTATTTAGTCATAAAATTCTGAAAATATACATTTTAGACCAAGTTAAGAGCTAAATATTAGAAATAATCTTATTTTCCGATTTTAAGTTTTTGCTCAATTTCTGCACTTTTATGTGTGGTTAGGACATATTATATATTATTTAGTCATAAAATGTTGAAAACAGACATATTAGACCAAGTTATGAACTAAAAATATGAAATAATCTTATTTTCCGATTTTAAGTTTTTGTTCAATTTCTGCACTTTTATGTGTGAATTGGACATATTATAACTTATTTAGTCATAAAATTCTGAAAATAGACATTTTAGACCAAGTTAAGAGCTAAATATTAGAAATAATCTTATTTTTCGATTTTAAGTTTTTGCTCAATTTCTGCACTTTTATGTGTGGATTGGACATATTATAACTTATTTAGTCATAAAATGTCGAAAACAGACATTTTAGACCAAGTTATGAGCTAAAAATATGAAATAATCTTATTTTCCGATTTTAAGTTTTTGTTCAATTTCTGCACTTTTATGTGTGAATTGGACACATTATAACTTATTTAGTCATAAAATTCTGAAAATAGACATTTTAGACCAAGTTAAGTGCTAAATATTAGAAATAATCTTATTTTCCGATTTTAAGTTTTTGCTCAATTTCTGCACATTTATGTGTGAATTGGACTTATTATAACTTATTTAGTCATGAAATGCTGAAAACAGACATTTTAGACCAAGTTATGAGCTAAAAGTATGAAATAATCTTATTTTCCGATTTTTTTTTTCCAATTTCTGCACTTTTATGTGTGAATTGGAAATATTATAACTTATTTAGTGATAAAACTCTGAAAATAGACATTTTAGACCGAGTTATGAGCTAATAATTAGAAATAATCTTATTTTCCGATTTCATGTTTTTGTTCAATTTCTGCACTTCTGCATCACCATCACCATCACCATCACCATCACCATCACCATCACCATCACCATCACCATCACCATCACCATCACCATCACCATCACCATCACCATCACCATCACCATCACCATCACCATCACCATCACCATCACCATCACCATCACCATCACCATCACCATCACCATCACCATCACCATCACCATCACCATCACCATCACCATCACCATCACCATCACCATCACCATCACCAGCACCATCACCATCACCATCACCATCACCATCACCATCACCATCACCATCACCATCACCATCACCATCACCATCACCATCACCATCACCATCACCATAACCATCACCATCACCATCACCATCACCATCACCATCACCATCACCATCACCATCACCATCACCATCACCATCACCATCACCATCACCATCACCATCACCATCACCATCACCATCACCATCACCATCACCATCACCATCACCATCACCATCACCATCACCATCACCATCACCATCACCATCACCATCACCATCACCATCACCATCACCATCACCATCACCATCACCATCACCATCACCATCACCATCACCATCACCATCACCATCACCATCACCATCACCATCACCATCACCATCACCATCACCATCACCATCACCATCACCATCACCATCACCATCACCATCACCATCACCATCACCATCACCATCACCATCACCATCACCATCACCATCACCATCACCATCACCATCACCATCACCATCACCATCACCATCACCATCACCATCACCATCACCATCACCATCACCATCACCATCACCATCACCATCACCATCACCATCACCATCACCATCACCATCACCATCACCATCACCATCACCATCACCATCACCATCACCATCACCATCACCATCACCATCACCATCACCATCACCATCACCATCACCATCACCATCACCATCGCCATCACCATCACCATCACCATCACCATCACCATCACCATCACCATCACCATCACCATCACCATCACCATCACCATCACCATCACCATCACCATCACCATCACCATCACCATCACCATCACCATCACCATCACCATCACCATCACCATCACCATCACCATCACCATCACCATCACCATCACCATCACCATCACCATCACCATCACCATCACCATCACCATCACCATCACCATCACCATCACCATCACCATCACCATCACCATCACCATCACCATCACCATCACCATCACCATCACCATCACCATCACCATCACCATCACCATCACCATCACCATCACCATCCCCATCACCATCACCATCACCATCACCATCACCATCACCATCACCATCACCATCACCATCACCATCACCATCACCATCACCATCACCATCACCATCACCATCACCATCACCATCACCATCACCATCACCAGCACCATCACCATCACCATCACCATCACCATCACCATCACCATCACCATCACCATCACCATCACCATCACCATCACCATCACCATCACCATCACCATCACCATCACCATCACCATCACCATCACCATCACCATCACCATCACCATCACCATCACCATCACCATCACCATCACCATCACCATCACCATCACCATCACCATCACCATCACCATCACCATCACCATCACCATCACCATCACCATCACCATCACCATCACCATCACCATCACCATCACCATCACCATCGCCATCACCATCACCATCACCATCACCATCACCATCACCATCACCATCACCATCACCATCACCATCACCATCACCATCACCATCACCATCACCATCACCATCACCATCACCATCACCATTAATTAGAAATAATCTTATTTTCCGATTTCAAGTTTTTGGTCCATTTCTGCAATTTTATGTGAGGATTAGACATATTATAACTTATTTAGTCATAAAATGTCGAAAACAAACATTTTAGACCAAGTTATGAGCAAAAAATATGAAATAATCTTATTTTCCGATTTTAAGTTTTTGTTCAATTTCTGCACTTTTATGTGTGAATTGGACATATTATAACTTATTTGGTCATAAAATTCTGAAAATAGATATTTTAGACCAAGTTAAGAGCTAAAGAAATAATCTTTTTTTCCGATTTCATGTTTTTTCTCAATTTCTGCACTTTTATGTGTGGATTGGACATATTATAACTTATTTAGTCATAAAATTCTGAAAATAGACATTTTAGACCAAGTTAAGAGCTAAATATTAGAAATAATCTTATTTTCCGATTTTAAGTTTTTGCTCAATTTCTGCTCTTTTATGTGTTAATTGGACATATTATAACTTATTTAGTCATAAAATTCTGAAAATAGATATTTTAGACCAAGTTAAGAGCTAAAGAAATAATCTTTTTTCCGATTTCATGTTTTTGCTCAATTTCTGCACGTTTATGTGTGGATTGGACATATTATAACTTATTTAGTCATAAAATTCTGAAAATATACATTTTAGACCAAGTTAAGAGCTAAATATTAGAAATAATCTTATTTTCCGATTTTAAGTTTTTGCTCAATTTCTGCACTTTTATGTGTGGTTAGGACATATTATATATTATTTAGTCATAAAATGTTGAAAACAGACATATTAGACCAAGTTATGAACTAAAAATATGAAATAATCTTATTTTCCGATTTTAAGTTTTTGTTCAATTTCTGCACTTTTATGTGTGAATTGGACATATTATAACTTATTTAGTCATAAAATTCTGAAAATAGACATTTTAGACCAAGTTAAGAGCTAAATATTAGAAATAATCTTATTTTTCGATTTTAAGTTTTTGCTCAATTTCTGCACTTTTATGTGTGGATTGGACATATTATAACTTATTTAGTCATAAAATGTCGAAAACAGACATTTTAGACCAAGTTATGAGCTAAAAATATGAAATAATCTTATTTTCCGATTTTAAGTTTTTGTTCAATTTCTGCACTTTTATGTGTGAATTGGACACATTATAACTTATTTAGTCATAAAATTCTGAAAATAGACATTTTAGACCAAGTTAAGTGCTAAATATTAGAAATAATCTTATTTTCCGATTTTAAGTTTTTGCTCAATTTCAGCACATTTATGTGTGAATTGGACTTATTATAACTTATTTAGTCATGAAATGCTGAAAACAGACATTTTAGACCAAGTTATGAGCTAAAAGTATGAAATAATCTTATTTTCCGATTTTTTTTTTCCAATTTCTGCACTTTTATGTGTGAATTGGAAATATTATAACTTATTTAGTGATAAAACTCTGAAAATAGACATTTTAGACCGAGTTATGAGCTAATAATTAGAAATAATCTTATTTTCCGATTTCATGTTTTTGTTCAATTTCTGCACTTCTGCATCACCATCACCATCACCATCACCATCACCATCACCATCACCATCACCATCACCATCACCATCACCATCACCATCACCATCACCATCACCATCACCATCACCATCACCATCACCATCACCATCACCATCACCATCACCATCACCATCACCATCACCATCACCATCACCATCACCATCACCATCACCATCACCATCACCATCACCATCACCATCACCATCACCATCACCATCACCATCACCATCACCATCACCATCACCATCACCATCACCATCACCATCACCATCACCATCACCATCACCATCACCATCACCATCACCATCACCATCACCATCACCATCACCATCACCATCACCATCACCATCACCATCACCATCACCATCACCATCACCATCACCATCACCATCACCATCACCATCACCATCACCATCACCATCACCATCACCATCACCATCACCATCACCATCACCATCACCATCACCATCACCATCACCATCACCATCACCATCACCATCACCATCACCATCACCATCACCATCACCATCACCATCACCATCACCATCACCATCACCATCACCATCACCATCACCATCACCATCACCATCACCATCACCATCACCATCACCATCACCATCACCATCACCATCACCATCACCATCACCATCACCATCACCATCACCATCACCATCACCATCACCATCACCATCACCATCACCATCACCATCACCATCACCATCACCATCACCATCACCATCACCATCACCATCACCATCACCATCACCATCACCATCACCATCACCATCACCATCACCATCACCATCACCATCACCATCACCATCACCATCACCATCACCATCACCATCACCATCACCATCACCATCACCATCACCATCACCATCACCATCACCATCACCATCACCATCACCATCACCATCACCATCACCATCACCATCACCATCACCATCACCATCACCATCACCATCACCATCACCATCACCATCACCATCACCATCACCATCACCATCACCATCACCATCACCATCACCATCACCATCACCATCACCATCACCATCACCATCACCATCACCATCACCATCACCATCACCATCACCATCACCATCACCATCACCATCACCATCACCATCACCATCACCATCACCATCACCATCACCATCACCATCACCATCACCATCACCATCACCATCACCATCACCATCACCATCACCATCACCATCACCATCACCATCACCATCACCATCACCATCACCATCACCATCACCATCACCATCACCATCACCATCACCATCACCATCACCATCACCATCACCATCACCATCACCATCACCATCACCATCACCATCACCATCACCATCACCATCACCATCACCATCACCATCACCATCACCATCACCATCACCATCACCATCACCATCACCATCACCATCACCATCACCATCACCATCACCATCACCATCACCATCACCATCACCATCACCATCACCATCACCATCACCATCACCATCACCATCACCATCACCATCACCATCACCATCACCATCACCATCACCATCACCATCACCATCACCATCACCATCACCATCACCATCACCATCACCATCACCATCACCATCACCATCACCATCACCATCACCATCACCATCACCATCACCATCACCATCACCATCACCATCACCATCACCATCACCATCACCATCACCATCACCATCACCATCACCATCACCATCACCATCACCATCACCATCACCATCACCATCACCATCACCATCACCATCACCATCACCATCACCATCACCATCACCATCACCATCACCATCACCATCACCATCACCATCACCATCACCATCACCATCACCATCACCATCACCATCACCATCACCATCACCATCACCATCACCATCACCATCACCATCACCATCACCATCACCATCACCATCACCATCACCATCACCATCACCATCACCATCACCATCACCATCACCATCACCATCACCATCACCATCACCATCACCATCACCATCACCATCACCATCACCATCACCATCACCATCACCATCACCATCACCATCACCATCACCATCACCATCACCATCACCATCACCATCACCATCACCATCACCATCACCATCACCATCACCATCACCATCACCATCACCATCACCATCACCATCACCATCACCATCACCATCACCATCACCATCACCATCACCATCACCATCACCATCACCATCACCATCACCATCACCATCACCATCACCATCACCATCACCATCACCATCACCATCACCATCACCATCACCATCACCATCACCATCACCATCACCATCACCATCACCATCACCATCACCATCACCATCACCATCACCATCACCATCACCATCACCATCACCATCACCATCACCATCACCATCACCATCACCATCACCATCACCATCACCATCACCATCACCATCACCATCACCATCACCATCACCATCACCATCACCATCACCATCACCATCACCATCACCATCACCATCACCATCACCATCACCATCACCATCACCATCACCATCACCATCACCATCACCATCACCATCACCATCACCATCACCATCACCATCACCATCACCATCAATCACCATCACCATCACCATCACCATCACCATCACCATCACCATCACCATCACCATCACCATCACCATCACCATCACCATCACCATCACCATCACCATCACCATCACCATCACCATCACCATCACCATCACCATCACCATCACCATCACCATCACCATCACCATCACCATCACCATCACCATCACCATCACCATCACCATCACCATCACCATCACCATCACCATCACCATCACCATCACCATCACCATCACCATCACCATCACCATCACCATCACCATCACCATCACCATCACCATCACCATCACCATCACCATCACCATCACCATCACCATCACCATCACCATCACCATCACCATCACCATCACCATCACCATCACCATCACCATCACCATCACCATCACCATCACCATCACCATCACCATCACCATCACCATCACCATCACCATCACCATCACCATCACCATCACCATCACCATCACCATCACCATCACCATCACCATCACCATCACCATCACCATCACCATCACCATCACCATCACCATCACCATCACCATCACCATCACCATCACCATCACCATCACCATCACCATCACCATCACCATCACCATCACCATCACCATCACCATCACCATCACCATCACCATCACCATCACCATCACCATCACCATCACCATCACCATCACCATCACCATCACCATCACCATCACCATCACCATCACCATCACCATCACCATCACCATCACCATCACCATCACCATCACCATCACCATCACCATCACCATCACCATCACCATCACCATCACCATCACCATCACCATCACCATCACCATCACCATCACCATCACCATCACCATCACCATCACCATCACCATCACCATCACCATCACCATCACCATCACCATCACCATCACCATCACCATCACCATCACCATCACCATCACCATCACCATCACCATCACCATCACCATCACCATCACCATCACCATCACCATCACCATCACCATCACCATCACCATCACCATCACCATCACCATCACCATCACCATCACCATCACCATCACCATCACCATCACCATCACCATCACC